>PVKN010001870.1:10019-47123 GCA_004027915.1 Capromys pilorides | reverse complement strand
TTGAACAGAAATTGCCCTGGATGTTTTTCTTTTTCTTTTTAATGTATCTAGTGCAGGATCTACAGAGCCTCACTACGTAGATCATTCTCTAGTGATTCTCTGTGATTCTCTAGTGATTCTCCTGTTTTCAGCCTCTCAAGTGTTGGGATAACACCCAGTCTCAATCCCCATCTCACCATGCCCCAGGAGTGGGACCAGCATGGCATGCCAGGGATCAAACCCCTGGCCTCTGTGCTCTACTAAAGCAGGTGCTTTAGTCTGCTGAGCTGTCTGGCTGGCTCTGCCCTGGATGTTTTTAATTAATTCAAAACATTGAGGCAGCCACAAAATGATACTCATGAAAGACTTCCAGAATTGCCTCAGAAAGTGACAAGGACAGTGGGATAAGTGTGTATTAAGGGGGGGGGGAGGATTTTGTCTCCCCGAGAGTAATATTTACTTTGCAGCAGTAGACCATTGCAATGGGATTACATGCACCATAGCTAAAATAGCTGCATTTACTTTTTAAATTTACTACTACTTTGCACTTTTTAAAATTAAGACAGGTTTTTAGTACACAATAATTGTATTCATTGTAGGAAACTGGTAGTACATAAAAGGGGGAGGACTTTGAGGGGAATTAGTGACAATGTGTCTTTGACTATAATAAAGTTTTAAAATTTTTTATTTAAACATTCATCATTTTTTTTAAAACTCACATCTCATAGCAGTACAAGGGCCAGCCAAATAGCTCAGCAGATTGAAGCACCTGCAAATAGGCACAGTGGCCAGAGTTTCAATCCCTGGACCTGCCATGCTGGCCCTGCCCCCAGGAGCATGCTGAGCCAGGGGCATGGTGGTGCATGCCTGCAATCTCAGCTCGTGGGAGGCTGTAAACAAGTGGATCACTGTAAGTCTGATCTAGTAGCGAGACCCTGAACACCTTGTAGACTATTCCCTAAAATACAAAAAAAAAAAAAAAGAAAGAAAGAAAGAAAGAAAGAAAGAAAGAAAGAAAGAAAGAAAACGAAATTCATAATAGTACAACCCACTATCTAAAAAGAGCAGGACGTGGAGAGGAATGGATGATTGGATGGACAGGCACAGAGGTAAGAGATGCGGCAAGCCACACTACAAGGAATGTCCAAGAAGGAAAGTGGTCACTTCTAGGATGTAAAGGGAGAGAAGTGCCCCTCTCTATAAAGCTGAAATCCATAATGAAGTATCCACTGAACCCTATAGCAAAATGAGAAAGTAAATTTGATTTCTTATTTTTAAAAATAGGACCAGCTGGGCAAGGTGGCATGTGCCTGTGTTCTGTGTGTTCTGGGGAGCTGAGGCAGGAATAGCACAAGTTCAAGCCCAGCTTGGGTAAATTAATGATATGGTGAGAACTTATCTCAAAACAAAACAGCTCTGGCATCAGCATGTAATCCCAGCACTCGAGGAGCTGACGCAGGAGAATTGCTGCCAGGATGAGGCCAGCCTGGGATATATAGTGAGTCCAAGGCCAGGTTGAACTACATAGGCATGCCCCCTAATCCCCTCCTCCATCCTGCCTCTATATAGCCTTTGCTCCCCTGACTAGGTCCCCCAAAGCTCCACATCTCTTCTTTCCTATGGTCTTCTCCAAGCTCCCAGTAGAGGCTGCTTTTATCTTTTGTGTCTCTTGACAACTTTGTAGACCTAGCTCCAAGGTGCAGTCCGTGAAAGACAGAAATGATAAAGTGGACTTCATTCAAATGAAGTTTTCCCTGCTCTGTGAGAGCCACTTCCAAGTGAATGAAAAGATAACCTTGTTGATAGAGGAAAACAGCTGCAACAGACAAATCTGACAGAATTGTTCTCTAAACTATCCTAATAAACTCTTAGAATTCAACCATAAGAAAACAGGTATGATTGAGCCGGGTATGATGGAGCATGCCTATAATCCTGGGAGACAGAGGCAGAGGCAGAAGGATCACACCTTTGAAGCCAGCCTGAACAACTTAATGACTTAGTAAGATTCTGTCTCAAAGTAAATAAAAATAAAAAAGGGCCAGGGACATAGCTCAGTGCAAATACCTTGAGTTCAATGTCCAATAACTGCCCCCTTACACACACGTATACTATCTACTATTAAAATGGGACAGAGGCTCTGATAGGCATCTCACTAAGGAAGATAAACAGAAAATAAGCATATCAAAAGAATTTTGGTGGACTGAGTTGTGGGGACTCTCACTGTCCTTTATTGCCAGTGGGAATCAGAATGGTCCAGCTAGCTACTTTGAAAGATAGCTTGATTGACTCCTACAAAACTAAGCGTACTCTTAACATTTTACTGCTCCATATCTACCTCAGAATTGAACTGTGTTGACGCAAAATACCAAATGTATATTTGTATCACACATATGGATATTTATAGAAATTGTTATTCATAGTGCCAAAACTCGGAAACAACCAAGGTGTCCTTTGGTAGGTGACTGGGCAAATTGCAGCACACCTACACTGTGGAATATCATTCAGGGCTAACTGAAAGAAAGTACGTTGGGAGCTGTTGAGGTTGGAAATCGGTCATACGTGTGAGGGTGAGACAAAGCCTCGTGCCTAAAGCAGTCAAGCTACCCCAGTCTTGGAAATGGCATCCTGCCAGTCAATGTCAGCCATTAGTCCCTAGGCAACCTTGTGTCATGTGATACTAACTTTCTCTGATGCTGGGCATGGCGCCCAAGGCTTCTGGCATGATAGGCAAGTGCTCTATCACTGAGCTGTGCCACCAGGCCAGCATTTCAGCTCAGATCAAGTGGACAGAGACCCTGAGAGAATACATTAGCCACAGAGAAAAAAGTCAGAATACCTCTAAGAATTAGGTTTTAGGAAAGTAAATTTGCTGTAGGATACAGGCAGAAAAGTGAGTTAAAATATAATTAGAACTCATGGAAAATTTGATTACAGTGCACACAAACACACACACACACATAAGGATTCATGGGTCTTAGTGGTATCCATTCCATCTGGGGAGAAATGGCGGCAGGAATGAGGAAAAGATAGACAAGAAGACAAGAGCTGGGTTAGGTGGTGACTCATCTGTCTGGTGAGACAGGATGCTTATCCCAGGATTGCGGTAACTTGTCTGCTTCAGGCACTAAGGCCTAGTCCTACTTGCACACATTTGACCAATTGTCTAGCTTGCATGGCTTCCAACACACACACACACACACACACACACACACACATGCATGCACGCACACATGCACTCATGCTCCCTTTTAGAGCTAAATGAATTTTAACTAAAGTATTAACAGATGTGGTGATCACTGTTTAAGACCTCACCTGGTAATATGGGATGACAACATTGGGGACCAAGCTGTCTAAGCCACACTGTGAGGCATAAGCCCTGGTAAGGATGTATGGCAAGAAGTCACTGAGAAGACCCAGCACCTATGCCTACTGGTAGCAGTGGAGTTTTTTCTCCTTGGCACAATTGGGCCAGACAGTTCTTTGCTGTGGGAAGGCTATCCTGTGCATTAGAAGGCATTTCCCTTAATTTCCCTTCAGTGCTTATTCTTTCTCAGTTGATGGGTAGACTACCCCACACTTCTCTCTCTTCCCTCTCCTTCTCCTTCTCATTCTCCTCCTCCTCCCCCTCCCTGTCTTCTTCTTCCTCCTTCTCCTTCTCCTCGATTTAATCTAATCTCATGAATGTTCTCTTGAAGTACCTAACTCCCCATGGAATTAACCTGTAAGGTAATATTCCAAACAGATGCCCCCTAGAATAGCAGATACATCAGCTGGATCACTGAAGCCATAGAACAAGCTAAAAAGCCAATCTTGAAAATAAACTTCTTTGCCAAGTGTGGTGCCACATGCCTGTAACCTCAGCACTCAAGAGGCTAAGGCAGGAGGATTGCTGCAAGTTCAAGGCCAGCCTGGCATACATAGTGAGTCGGGGGCAGTATCAGCTATACAACAAGATCTTGTCTTAAAAAACAGAAGAGGAAAAAGGAAAATCAACTTTATTGTCCTTGAACTTCCTGATGAACTTTTTCCCCATAGTTGTGAATGTGTGCTCATGGTTTCCATGTAGATTTTCTTCTTGTGCTTAAAGATGAAAATGTCCTTGGGGCCAGCGAGATAGCTCAGCGATCTAAAGCACCCGCTTAGGCAATCTTAAGCAACCTCAGGGACCGTGGTTCAATCCCTGGCACCACATGCTGTGCCAGCCCCACCCCCAGGGCAGGCTGAGCTGGCCATAACATAAATAAATAAAATACATAAAGTTTAAAAAAATATGAAAATGTCCAGGACTGATGTCTCTACCTATGCCTAAATACACTTTTCCTCTTAATTTAATTTAATTTAATTAATTTTAATGTATTTAGTACAGGGTCTACAGGGTCTTACTACACAGATTGGACTCGTAGCAATCCTCCTGTTTTCAGCCTTCCAACCACTGGGATTACAGGCATGTGCCACCACGCTAGTCTCAGTCACCATCTCAGTGTACCCCGGGGGCCAGCACGGTGCCTAAGCATGCGCTTTAATAAGCTGAGCTATCTGGCTGGCCCACTTTTCCTCTTCATTGATGAGGTCATCATCTTAAATACCCCTGAAGATAGAAAGGAGCATTTATCTTCTCTGCTATACAGATGCTTGATCCTTGGGTCTGGGTCATTCTCTTTGCCGTACATTTGATTTTACCTCTACAGGGGCTCCGTGCCCACCCACAGCTACTGGTGAGATCTCCAGCTTCTCGCTGGCTCCATTTCTCTCCACTCACCTTCATCCCACACACTAGTGCTGGTCCATCCTCCATGTTGCCTCTCCATTGCTCAAAAATAGCTTCACTGACAATAAGAAAAGTCCAAACTCTTCACTCTGATGCCCCTGGCCCTCTCATTTACACTTGGTGGCCTCAAGTGACTCTCACATCTATGCCATGTGTTTTCCCTTCTTCAAAAGTATGGATGGAACCAACACCTTCCTTTCAACTGTTAGAATATGGTGGAGGTCATGGCAGGATGGCACTCCTGTGATCTCTGCTACATTAGGTGTCTCCAAATAAAACCAGTGCCGCACACAACAGCTTCATCTGCGAACACATGCTGAGAGACTCTGTCTTACCACTGGTATGGAAGTGGGAAGCTGCCCTGTTGTGAGTGACTATAGGGAGAGGTCAATGACAGTCACCCCTGGTAGCCTTTGGAGCTGAGAATAATGCTCAGCCAGCAGCCAGCAAGCTAGCCTGAGTCCTGTGGGAGTCACGTTTCACAAGAAAGCCATCTTTCAGGCACCCGGGTGGGGGGGTGTATAGCAGTGGGTCTCTCCACAGCATTCTCTTATGAGCCTGCAGCCAGCCAGCCCCTGACCTTTAGCCTAGTGGGACCTTACGCCAGGACCTACGCAAGCTACCCCAGACTTGGGCTACAAACGTCATGAGATAATAAACTAATGGGATTTGAAGAGGCTAAACTTGCTCTGATGTGCCACACAGCTATAGAAAAGCAAGATGGACCTCGATTTCTGTTGAATCTCAGTCAGTTTATAGAAAGCAGAAAAATAAATGGATGGATGAAAATGGCCTGAAGTCAGCGCTATGTCCAGAAGTCGCAACTCAAATGGAGAGCGTTGGAGAAGGGTGCCCAGGAACTGAAAACTCTCTGGTGTTCATTGATAGGTTTTATCAGTGACAGTGGCGGCACAGCAGAGAGGCAGAAATGGGTGGGTTGGGGAGAGCCTTTATTAACTCTGAAGATACCGAGAAGATCGAGGGCAGGGAGGTGAGCATATCCTCTCACCTGAGACAGGGAGCCTGAGACTTGATGGACTTTTGCTAAGGGCGGAGTTTGTGGGGCAGATTTAGTGACACACAAGGAGCTGATTTGAGGCTCCCTTATGTGGGCAGGAAAGGTAAAAGTGTTACAGGCAGCTAACTTAGAAATATTATAGGCAATCAGACAGGGCTAGGCCCTCAAGGAGACAGCACAGAAGACAAGGTATATTGCAATGGTGGGCCAGACCTAGAGACCAAAAATCAAACAAAAGCTCACCTCCCTAAAAATAAGCATCCAGGATTGATCATCACCTTGTGGGACTCAGGAGGAGTCACTAATCCAACAGCTATCAGCTGGCTACTGGATAAACTCCTATTCTATATTCATGCCCGCTTGCTACGTGACTTTCTTCCCCACTTGTTTCTGGATTTAGTCAGTATTACCTGAGCAATGGTGCTTGTAATCTCATTGGTTAGCCATAGTTTGGTCCCCTGTCATGGCCACCTAAGCCCATGTTTCCGTGTTCTGCACCTTAGACCCACCTCACCACACGTTTTACTCTATAAAATTCACTAGAAGAGACAGCTTCCTGGGGACAACCCACATGTCTCCCTGCTTCTGTCCCTCTCAGACAGAAGCTTTCTTTCCCCCAATAAACATTCTGCTCTTAACCTCCATTTGTTCCTAAAATTCATTCTTCAGCTTTAGAGAATACAAACTCATCCCAGGTACCATCCAGGTAGGGAGTTTAATTTTCTCTATATCAAAAAAGAACTTGTAGCTGGGCAGGGTGGTGCATGCCTATAATCCCAGCATTTGGGAGGCTGAGGCAGGAGGATCAGTGAGAGTTTGAGATCAGCCTGGGCTACAAAAGTGAACTCAAGGCCAACCTGAACTGCATAGCGAGACCCTGTCTCACAAAGACAAAAAAAAAAAAAAAAAAAAAATATCCAGGGTTGGTGTGGGAAAGGAGAAAATGGTCATTGAGAAGATAAGCTGTTGTTTTGGGGATTCAATCATGTTGGATCAGGGCCATGATAACTTAACAATCTGTACTCGGACTGTAACTCTGCCAAAGCCCACTAACTAGGGAAGCCCACCCCACAGGCTGTGTCACGTGTTCTGTTGTCAGAGCATGGGCCAAGGTGGGAAGGCAGAAGGCTATGCACATTCTGCATGAGCCAGCAGCTGGATGAAGGCTCAGAGCCAGAAAAGTGTAACCTGCGAGTTGAAGACACAGTCACAGCCACACCCAGAGTACGGAGGGGGCCAGGAGGGCTGCACCAGGGGCAAAGCTGCCCCGCGAGCGGCAAAGTAAAATTGTCCTGGCTCCTTCAGTCGTGCCCCATTTATTCGGCAGAACAGCCAGAATGACCAAGCGCTGTCTGCATGCCAGGCGCTACCTGACGTGGCAGGGCAGTGATCACGAATCTTTTAGCAATGGTGGCCCACGCGGTACCCAAAACACACTTATTTATTGAAAATTGCCAATGCTGCAGCTGAACATGAAAGGTGAGGCTTTAGTTTAGGAGAAAACAAAAAAACATTGTTGGATGCCTGGCCGCTGGGTGACCTGGCTCTAGCACCAACAGAGAAGGCTCGTTGTGCCTGCTGCAACTTGTGGGCCATCACTGAACCTGACCATATCCTGAAAGCAGCTCAGAGATGCTCAAGGCCTGTGCTTCTTAATGAAATCTCATTATGAGATTTGCAAAGTGCAGTTAAAAGGGGCAAAGCTAGAGCAAAACTTTCTTTTCCATTTACTTGATTACTGTGAATGTGTTTTCTCACTCTTACTGTTTTTTTTTTCTTTGAGGGGTCTCTTTGACACACTTTTTTTTTTTTTTGAAACACTTTTTAAAAAGGTGTCTTTAAAAAAAAAAAAAAAACTTATTTATTTATGTTAGGGCTGGCTCAGCCTGCCATGGGGTTGAGGCTGGGGCTGGCACAGCATGTGGTTCCAGGGATCGAACCTCGGTCCCTGTGGTTGCCTAAGCTTGCCTAAGCAGGTGCACTGCTGAGCTATCTTACCAGCCCCTAAGACTGTGTCTTGCTGTATATTTCAGGTTGGTCTTGAGTTGACTATGTAACCCAGGCTGGCCTTGAACTCCCAGCAATGTTCCTATCTCAGCCTCCCGAGTACTGGAATTGGAATATTGGCAAGCACCACCCGGTGCTCATGCTTACATTTTAAAAAGAAGAAAATTGACATGAAATCAATGGTAAGCCTAGCATTGATTTTAGCAAGAATTAATGTTCCTTGAATTCCACAACAGACACTTCGTGTGTGTGTGTGTATGTGTGTGTGTGTGTGTGTGTGTACATGTGCACGCAAGGCTGACTCAGCCTATGCTGGGGGCAGAGCTGGCATGACATGTAGTGCCAGGTCCCTGCATGAAACTGGACTACAGTCCCTGCATGCTTGCCTAAGCAGGTGCTTTAGACTGCTGAGCTATCTCGCCAGCCCAACAGACGTATTTTTAATATTTTTCCAATTTTTTATTATGAAAAATTCCAAACAGAGGAAAAGTTGAAAATGTTTGGCAGTTAGCACCTATAGGCCCACCACCTATAGTCTATGATTATTTTACAAGCTTGATGTTTAGCACAATTATCTGTATGTTCTTTTGCTTATTAATCCAGATAACTTTCAAAGTAAATTGTGATATTCATACATCTCCCTTTAAACACATGAGCAAGAATTAAGTATTTGTTGACAGTTATTTTGAGATAGAACTGACATACAATGAAGTGTCCAAATATTAAGTGGATGATTTCAACAAATGACAGACATCTGTGAAATCCTAATCTCTATCATAGAAGCATAGTACAGTGCATTTCTCTCAGAAAGGGGCCAGAAGGAACCAAGATTGCCAATACCTCAGTTTTAGAGTTTCAGTGTCCAGAACTGGGAAAATAAATTATTGTTGATGATGTTATTGTTTGGCTTTATGAGGCAAAATCTTGATATGTAGTTCAAGCCAGCCTTGAAGTCACTGTATAGACCACACCAGCCTCAAGTTCATATCGATCCTCCTGCCTCTGCCTCCTGAGTGCTGGGATTATAGGCATGCGCTTTCACATCTGGTAGGCATCTTTGCTGTTTCGAGCCATCCAGTGTGTGACAATTCATTATGGCAGACCTAGGAAACTCAGACACAAGTCCCCTCAGGTATGAGGCAGAGGGCTCCAGACCCCATCTCTCCACGAGAGATGTGTCAAACGGTTGTAACCTCTATGTCACCATAAGAAAAAAAATAAAAGACTGTACTCAAACATTTGTTATATTGGTACTCAATAGTTAGCTCATAATTAAAACATGGGTAAAGGCAAATCTTTTTGTGCATAAAATAATTCAAAAGCCTCTGTAAACTAGAAAGAAGAAAAATACAAGCCTTTTTTTCCTGATGCCTGTTACTCATTATCCTAAATTGGTTTCTGGACTTTAATTAATTATTCCCTGGCTGTCTCATCTGCGCATCTCAATTGTCTTGGGTAGAATCTGGCCACATTCTGTCTCAGAGAGTGAAAGCTGAAGTAAGCACTTGGGCTAACTGCAGCCCTGACCGCTGATGGATGTGGTTTCGTGAACATGCCCCAGCCATCTTGATCTGTGGTTAAGCTCTGACCCCAAAGTGGAACTGAGTTTATATTTCAAAGCCTTCCAAGGGGAAGACTGCTGGACTTCCCTCAGCTTCCTTCCCCTGTCCCACCACTGTGGCTTGGAACACGCCTAAGAAAACCCTAAGTATTACTGAACTTTTTTTTTTTCCTCTAGAAAGCCTCCTTTTGCTGTAAACTGGCAGCCATAGATAGGAAAAGGTCATACCTATCTGTGAAAACTGCAGTGAAAATGGTGAGAGCTGCGTTAACAAAACTACTGACTGATGAATTTTTCATGTGAATATTCTGCAGTCTCACAGAAACCTTCAGGCCATGAGGGATTCAGCCCTTCAAGTGAGGTGTTTGCTGGTTTTTCCAATTGTTCCTTGAGTAAGAGTTCATGTTCTATGTGTCTGAACTGCGGAGGTCAGCACCTGATCATTCCTAATAATGGAAGCTGCGTTTGCCCACTCCATTAAGGTGTGAGCTCCACGCAGGCAGGAAGGGCTGCGGAGAGAGCTCAGTAGACTAAGTGCCTGCCTGGCAAGCACAAGGTTCCAAGTTTGGCCCCTGATACTGAAAAAAAAAAGAAAGAAAGAAAGAAAGTCTAGATTGTTTTCTGTTGCTCACATTTTTTTTAAAACTTTATTTATTTATGTTATGGCCAGCTCAGACTGCCCTAGGGGTAGGGTTGGCACAGCATGTGGTGCCAGGATCAAACTACGGTCCTTGTGGTTGCCTAAGCTTGCCTAAGCAGGCGCTTTAGACTGCTGAGCTATCGTGCCGGCCCCGTCACATTTTGTTTATAGCAGTGTTCAGTCAGGGGTGATGATCAAAATGTTTGTTTGTTTATTTATTTATTTATTTATTTATTTATTTGTGTTTTGTTTTGTTTTCTTTTTGAGATGGGGTCTTGCTGTATAGCTCAGGCTGGCATTGAACTTGCAGCTGTCTTCCTGCCTCAGCCTTCTGAGTGTTAGAACTACAGGCATGCACTATCATGCTGGGGAAGCCTTTGGCACCAAAGGAACACTGCACTGCATGAGCTCTTTCTCCTTCCTTCCCAAGCCGCTCGCGCACCGCCCTCCTCCCAGGGAATCAACCCTGCTAGTTTCTGGGGATGCTACAATAACGGACCACAAATTAGGTGACTTAAAACACTAGAAATTCATCCTCTCAAGGTTCTGGGGACTTGAAGCCCTAAATCAAGCTGCTAGACTGTCTTTGAGGAGCCCAGGGGAGGGTCTCACATCTTTCTCTCAGCTTCTGGTATTGTTAGTGGTCCCTGCTGGTCCTTGGCTTTAGACCCTTTAGACCTCTGTCTCAGTCTTCACATGGAGTTCTTGGTGTGTCCTAACCTATTTATAAGGACACTTGTCATGTTGGACTAAGGGCCTACCCTAATCCTACTGAGCATGACCCGTTTTGATTTGGCTACGTCTGGAAGGGCTCTGTTTTCAGCTAAGTTCATGTTCATAGGTGTTGGGAGTCTGAGCCTACTAGGACAGTGAGCAGGCTGTGTCTTGCCCCTGTGGCTAATGGGCTTCCTGTCCCCTCAGGTAGTCTTTCCTCCCTACACCGGTTGTCTCCACAACTTGATTCTCCCCTCACAGAGACACCAGTCATCATGCCTAGGGACACACCTATGACCTCACATGACCTAAGTTTAGTTCTATTCCTTCCATCAAGACTGCTTCCAAATATGGTCACAGTCTGAAGTATGGACAAGCAGGATTTGGTGGGTGGGGCATACAACTGAACCCATAACACCAAAGTAATACATTTGATTAACTAATTTTTATGCATTTAGTACAGGGTCTATAGGGTCTTACTACACAGATCAGAATTGTAATGATCCTCCTATTTTCAGCCTCCCAAGTGCTGGGATTACAGGTGTGCACCACCACACTGAATCTCCATTGAATTTATTACTTGAAGGCTTTATGAAGGTCAAGACTGAAACACCAAAAAAATAGCATCTATCTATCTATCTATCTATCTATCTATCTATCTATCTATCTAATGTATATAATTATATAATATATATATATAGTAGTCATGTGCCCAGTTGCTACTTGTCTATCTTAAAATACTACTTTAAAATGGTTCTCCATTGACTGCAGAATTAGAAACATCATTAAGACCTTCCTTATGTGGCCCCTGAACTTGCAGCATTTTTGTTTCTATTTTCTATAGTTAAGGTTGGATTACTGTTCTAAGTATTTGTTTGCTTTTTTGGCGGGGATCGGGGGGACCTACACAGTGTTCAGGGTCTCACTACTAGATGGGAGTCGTAGTGATCTGCCTATTTACTGCCTCCCAAGAGCTGAGATTACAGACATGTGACACCACACCCAGTCTCAATTGCTGTCTCAGTGTGCCCTGGGGGTGGGGCTGGCACTGCAGGCCCGGGTAGTAAACCAATGGCCGCTGTGCCTGCTTGCAGGTGCTTTAATCCAATAAGATATTTGGCCGGCCCGTAAGTACTTGTCTTGAAATGAAAATTATGTATCCTTTAGAACTGTTTTATCAGAAGCGAATGAGTCACCAGTAACACAATAAATTGGTGAAGAATGTGGGTTCTGAGACAGCCATGGTCACTGGGGATGCGGGGGGATGCATGCTGCTGAGATAAAACTTAGGCAGGCTGAAGCAGGATCATCATGAACGGGCGGACAGCATAGGCTACACAGGGAGTTCAAGGCCAGCCTGAACTATGTAGTAAGACCCTGTCTCAAAAACAAAAACAAAAACAAAAAAACAGACAAACAAGCAAAACCAGGATTGTGGGGCCTGAGGTCTGAGATGACTGAAGTGTTATTCTAAAGCATTATGCAGTGTTTGCTCAGAGTAAACACTGAACACTGGCTACTTATCCTGAGGTATTCCTAATATGTAGTGTAATGGATGTAAAAAGACATAATAAGATAAATTTTTAATTATCTCTTTAGGTAAAAGCTCACTCTTTTCTAGAAAATTGTTATTAATATTTTACTTTAAAATGACAGAATAGGGCCAATGATGTAGTTCAGTGCTAGAATGCTAGCATGGCATGTAGAGGCCCTGTATTCAAACTTCAGTATTACAAGAAAAAAAAAATTAACTCTTTTCTTTTTGTCTTGATTGTTTTGTAAAAATAGGTAATTCCTGAGCTCCATGTGGTGGCCAAGTTCTGCAATTCTGCCCCTTGGGAAGCTGAGGCAGGAGGATCACAGTGAATGCAAGGCCATCCTGGTCTTGCATAGTGAGTTCAAGACCAACCTGAACTATTGCAGAACCCAAGCGATCAGAGAGACCAATGGGGAAACGGGAGGATTTCTTTCTAGGATTTTAGATGCGCACTGACCTAGTCAAAATGGTGTCTAAAGTGCCAGGTGTTAGAACAGAGGAAAGCTTCTAGTTTTACTCATTGGGCTGAGGGGCTTGGTCTTTAGAAACTGGGTGCAGGGGAGGGAAGGGACCAGCGTAGAGAGGCAAGAGAAACCAATTAGCAAATTAGCCTTGACAGAAGCCAGAGCCTTGTGAATCCTGTGAGAATAAGATGATATAAACTGTTAGCGGGACGTAGTTCCAGTCTTAACTGTATCAGAACAAGAAGTTGTAGCTATGGAGGGGAGCAGTTTAAGAAAATGGTGTTCAAGGGGCCGGCGAGATGGTTCAGTGGTCTAAAGCGCCTGCTTAGGAGGGCTCGGGCAACTGCAGGGACTGCGGTTCGATCCCTGACACCACATGCTGCGCCAGCGCCACCACCAGGGCAGGCTGAGCCAGCCACAAAATGAATAAATAAAGAAACAAACACTACAAGCAAACAAATAAATAAATAAATAAATAAAATTAAAAAAAAAAAAAGAAAGAAAATGGTGTTCAAGACCCACTTCATTAATTCTATAGTAAGTTTTTCTAATTAACTAATTAATTAATTGGTACAAGGTCTCACTAGACAGCTCCAACTCATAGTGATCCTCCCGTCTCAGCCTCCTCAGCGCTGTGGATTAGAGCAGGGCCAGCACGGTGTGTGATAATGGGGAATGGAGCCCATGTCCTTGCACTTGCCCGGCAGGCACTTAGACTACCGATCTATCTCCCCAGTCCCCACTTTGTATTCCTGTCTGTTATTTTTTTGGTTTTCTCTGGCTTTTATTGTTCCAGTCCTCTGGTGTCCCCTGTAGTTTATGATGCCCACTTTTCTTGGGTTCAATACAGTATCTAGGAACTATAAAGTTTTTGTATTTTATAGTAAGTTTTAATGGACAGCATGGGGTGGCTTCTAGAGTTTGTGATTAATTCATGATCCAGTGCTGGGATTGTGGGTGTGAGTGCTGCTGGGATTGTGGGTGTGAGTGTTACCCCCATGGATAGTCTGCATGCAATATAGGAAGGGAAAGAGGCCTGCTCACTGGTGCCTCTGTGAATCCTCCCTTTTTGCTCTTGCTGTTTTACCCTCTTCCACTGCCATGAACTGCTGCCCTCTCCCATGTGCCACTTTGCCCTGGAGCCAGCCAAGTACCGACAGAAACCTCCACAAACTGTGAGCTAAATAAACCTTTACTTCCTTAATTTGGGGTGTCAGGTATTTTGTCCCAGCAACAAATGAAAAGTAACCAAGTTAGATTCTTGTTGGGGAGAGAGGGATTTATGACAAAAAGGAAAAGGGCCTTATGTTGTCCTCATAGCCCCACGTACATACTCAAGCTTCAGCTGAAAGAAGCCTGGTCGGCTTCCAGGTAGAGAAGGAACAGGCACGTACTAACATATTTTGATGCCCAGCTTGAGGCAATTTAGCAAAATCTCTAAGCAAGTTTTTATGTGGGGTAAGTCTTGTTTCCTGGATATCAGGGCGGGTGAGCCCATGCCTTGGGTTTTTGTGCACAGGTCAAGCATTGATTATAAACAGCCCGAGTGCTTGTGGTGAGCTGTGGCACATAGAAGTGGTGGTCTGGTAGCTTCCAGGGGTCTTTCCCACATGAGACTCCTGATGGAATTGCTTTATGAAATGGGGGCCCAGCATGAAGTTTGCACTTCAGCAAATGTTAGTTATCCCCCTTTGCGTATTTTTCAGCGTCTCAGACAAACCAGGCTTTTTCATTAGGAGAGAAATGTGGGGTCTATGGAAGAGCTGTTCTGGGATGAGAGACACATCTATGTCCCCTAAACACTGTCAAAGCAGTCCACTTTGTATTCTTTTTTAAAAAATTATTTATTTATTTATTTATTTATTTATTTATTCGGCATAGGATCTCGTTACATAGCTTAGATTCATAGCGGTCCCCCTGTGTCAGCCTCTCCAGCACTGGAATTACAGGTATGCATCACTACACCTGGTTTTCAGGTGCTGGCATTGCATGCAGTACCAGAGATTAAACCAGGCCGGCATTTAGATGGACAAGCTACCTCCCCAGCCCCTATTTTGTATTCTTGTCTGTTACTCTTTTGTTTTTTTTCTGGCTTTTATTGTTTCAGTTCCCCAGTATTGCCTGTAGTTTATGATGTCCACTTTTCTTGGGTCAAATACAGCATCTAGGAGCTGTAAAGTTTTTATATTTTATCTCTTTTTTTTCCCAGGTGTTGAGATCCCTCTTGTTTGTATTTGGAGTCAGTATAGATGTTAACCTTTGTATCCTTTGCTAGCAAAGGAGCCCTTGTTTTTGTTAGTTTTGTCTTCAGGGCTGAGGTTCTGGTAGGCAGAGGCTGGACCTCGACCATAGAGTAGAGTCACCATTGTGCATCCTGTCTGTTGGACCCTTTTTAATATAACTACACAGTTGTGGGTTAGGAAGCTCAGGAGTTTGAGTGGCAGCAAGATAGCTGGTTAAGGCTGTTCATTTTCTCTAGACTTATGTGGAGATTTTCGTATAAGAGCCAAACCATCTTCTCATTTGGCAACCAGTTCTCCCTGTCCTCCCTGTACCACTAAGGTTATCACTATGCATGGCACTCGAACGGTCAGTTATTGTCCCCAGGTCAACTTATTAGCTTCCTGTGTCAGCAAGGTGGGGGTGGCAGCAGCATCCTAAAGCATGGAGGTCATCTTAGGGCTGGAGTGTCACTGTTTTGATAAGACATTGTCAGATGACAGCAGGATTTCATGACCTGGGTTAAGACTTTTATGGTCATTGTGTGTGTGTGTGTATGTGTGTGTGTGTGTGTGTATTGACATGTAGGCAGGAAGGCTTAGCTGCATCCAACACTCTTAAGGCTGGGGCCTCTTTGATTTGATTACATTTTTTCCCTAGTCACCACTACAGAAGAGGAGCTCGTTCCCTGGCCCCTGCGCTTTGGTGGTTTATCTGAATATAGCCTTTACTTTTTGTATTTTTGGTTTTGACCTGTGTTATGGCTTATGTCTAGTTGTCCTCTCCCCCCAACAACAAAAAAAAGCTAATGTAGTCATGGGACAGGCTTCTAGAGCTTATGAACCACTAGGATTACGGGTGTGAGTGCTGCTGGGATTATGGGTACAAGTACTACACCCAGCCTGGGGCAGATAGCCTGAATGCAACTTAAGGGAGACAGACTTGTTCTCTGTAACCATTGTTGCCACTACTCCTGTCCTTTTGCTCTTGCTCTTTGCCACTGCCATGAAATGTTGCTCTTTGCCATGTGCCAGGGTCTCGCTACCATGAGTACGAGTTAGGATTCATAGTGATCCTCCTATCTCAACTTCCCCAGCACTGGGATTACAGGCACTACCACACCTGGTTTTATTTTTGTGCTATCTTTTCTCACGTATGTTGTCGCAGCTTTTGTGTTTTTTAGTTTCACTCCTACCTTGATTTGGGCATGTACTTGTCAACTATTTTAGTCACTATTTTTTTAAGCCACCTTAAAAAAATAAGCTGCAAGACTGTGTCGTCTTATGTTTGGCATAGTTTTGAACGTCCTTGGCCTCTTGGGTCACTTGCTGAGTTGTCATCATGCAGTCCTCTAGCACGCTCATGTGCTTTCTCTTCTGTTGTTGTTCCTGTTGAGCGACCTCTTGGGCCAGCTGTAGCTGTTGAGCTGGCTCTTGTTCTGTCTGCTGCCTCCGCTATTGGGCCGCTTTTATCTTCGGCCTTGAGTCGGATAGCGGCTCCGTGCTGCCTTGTGGCTTTCTCCTTAACTGTCAGGCTTTTTTGTGTATGCTCTTGGGCCTTACAGCACCCCTGTTTTTTCTCCTCTGCCAAGCAGACCTCAGTTTTGTCTGTTTCTTGTGTACAGTGTGTTTTCAACATTGCCATAGAGGTGTCTCTGCTCCAGCTTTAGCTCTGTCTTGTCAGCAGGGACTTTCTCCAAGTTCACCTTCAGTGTGAGGATCTTTTTTATTTGTTATGTTACCTCAGTGTGTTTTTCTTGCCCTTTCTGTTCACTGTGTGTGCTCTTTGATGTCCTGTGCTGCTATGTGAGGCACTCCCCAAGGTCAGGCTTGTACCATGCTGTCTTTTCTTTATCTCTGTAGCCCAAGGTGATTTGGGCCTGTGGTTCTGGAATAGGTCCTTTTTTAGTAGGGGAACAATACAATTTGGAAGATACAAAAACTTGTGCTGGGCCTCTTTTTTTTTTTTTTTTTATGATTACATTTCAGACCAGAAAAATGGCTTCTTTTTGGGGGCACCAGTGGCTCTAACAGTTGTCACAAGATTTGTGGATAATGGCCCAAAGGGCTGTGACTATCGAGTGCTTAGTTCTATCATCTACCAGAAAGCCCTACCTGTATGTGGATTGTGACCAGGGGTTCCCAGGCATCTAAGGAAACAGAGTCCCATCTGGCTCGGCCGGTTACCTTGACGTTCTGTCCTTCCCATGAGGCCAGCGTCTGGTTTGCTCTGGGAGGCACAGCAGGGATAGCCTTTTGCAGGCAGCCTCCTAGTCTTGGAATTTTTACCATCTCTGTTATTATTTGGGGCATTTACTTTTTCATTGTCTGTATTTTTACGCCACACACATTGATCCAAATCTAGTCTTGGCTGACTGGAAGATCCCTGCTTGGTTTGACTCCCGTTTTATCAGCATTCTTGTCTTTGCCCCACCAGTGAGTTCTGTCTGCTCTTTGGTGAGCACTGTTGTCAACAGTTCAGGGTTTTGTTTTTGAGGCTTTTTTGGAGCCTCCTATCAGCTCTTCATTTGACCTCCCAGTTACAATTTACATGCACTTTCATAGTCACCTCTGAACGCTGGGTTGCATTCACACTCTAGTTTTTGTCAGTGAGCAGCTGGACAGGACTGAAGCCGTGTGGGTCTGGGCTGAACTATGCTTAACCATGAGCAAGAGCAGGGAAACTGATCCCCTCCTCTGCTCCCAGTCACCATCTCACATACACACCTGATTGTCTTTTTTCAAATCCCCTGCTCCTGCTGCCCATTTACCATCAAGGAAGGCCAGTCTATTTTATAACAGCTGGCAGAGAAATATGCATAATTTTTTAAAAAGTGATTCTTAGATATGACACAAACTTAAACATCTGAAAGAGAAACACAGTAAAGACTAAACCTCTCTTCCTTTACCCAGATATCTCAGATCACCTTTCAGAGGCAACCACCATTATGAACTTATGCATCCATTCAGAACAGTCTGTGCACATACAAGCAACATATATGTTTCCCTGTCTGCCTTTGTATATATAACATGTCCACTCTTTTTCATCTTTCTTACTATAATTTAGTGATATATCTAAGATATGTTCTTTTTGTGATACAGAATGATTTCATCTTTTTCATTGTTGCATAGCATTCCACTATGAGGATGTAGCAGAATTTTCTTACCCTGCCCCCATCTTGTACCTTTGGCTGGTTTCTTTTGCTGCATATCTCCATGCTCAAGTGTGAACATTTGTTAGGGAGTCTAAATGTAGAGCTGTCAACGTGCACCTGCCTCCAGTGAGAGAGACCAGTGCCTCCCAACAGTGGTACCAGGGCTCTTATCATCATACGGCCACATTGATTTTTTTTTTGTATTTTAGGGAAGAGTCTACAGGGTATTCCAGGTCTCACTACTTGATTGGACTCGTAGTGATCCACTGGGATTACAGGTATGTGCCACCACATCTAGGTTGAATTGCTATATCAGTGCACCCCGAGATCAAGGCCAGCATGGCAGGCCCAGGGATTGAACCCCTGTTCCCTGTACCTGCTTGCAGGTGCTTTAATCCACTGAGCTATTTGGCTGGCCCTCATATTAAGCTTTTTGAATTTTTAGTCAACTGGATCTCAGGAAACTGTGTTTGTTCTCTCTCTCTCTCTCTCTCTCTCTCTCTCTCTCTCTCTCTCTCTCTCTTTCTCTCGACTGGGGTTCAAACTTACAACCTTGCACTTGCCAGACAGGCACTTGTGACATGGAGCTATCTCCCTGGCCCCTGTTCTTTCAACAGAGAGAAATTGAGCATCTTTTTTGTCCATGAATGTAATTTGTCTCCCGTATCACAAACTGTTCAAAACATTTATCCATTGTTCTGTTTAACATTTGTTTTGTATAATAACTTCTATTATTAGGATTTGTGTGTTTAAGAGGCTGACATTAATTGTGGAATTATGCTATTTTCTCTCTTCATTTACAGTTGATTTTGTTACAGTAAGTTTGCTTTGCAGAAATGCTTGATTTTTTCAGTAAGATTCAATGTTTCAGCAAGAGAGTGGTTTAGTGCAGTTCTCCCAGCAAGGGGTCAGTTGGCTTGGGCTAAGTGGAGAAACAGGTAGAGGACAGGAATAATTGATGTCTTATATATGGTGGGGAGGGGAAAGTGAGGCAAAGAGAGATGGACTCTGGCTTTTGGCCTGAATAGCTAGGCAGACCATGATGCTGCTGACACACAGGCCAGATGGCAGGAGAAGCCAGTCTCCTACTGGCCTTAGAAACATGCAGCCACATGCCTGCCTTCATGAAATGATGTGCGTTCAGGTTTGTTGCTCATTCATCTCCTGAACTTCTCTCTACCAAGGTGAAACACTAAGTCAGACAAGCATTCAGGGCATCTGAGATAGTCATGGCTGCATTGCGTGTGTTCCTAGTGATGACCAGAAGCCAGGAGCCAACCTGGCCCCTGCCCTGAGTGGCCTCACCTTGTGTCTGCTTTTGAGCTCTTCTGGGTACGTAGGCACCCTCTGTGTAATAAGTGGGAACTCGCTGACCCCTCTCTGTGTCTGGGACTAGTTTAAGTAGTTTCCCTGAGCATTTGTAAGAGATTAGCTGACGAGTCAAGTTGGTTTAGCAACTGGGCCTACTAATAACAATAACAACAACATCAGACTGGCTTATGCATAGCAAAGGGCCATGATCTCTGAACTCAGTTGGAAGAGGCAGAGATGAAGCCTGATTTTTAAGAGACTGAGTCATATGAAATTCCACATGGGTGATTAATCCGTCTCTGCAGAGTAATGGATATTGGCACACAGTATGAAGAACATTTTGTTGAAAGAGAAGAGGCAATTTTTCCTCTTTGGATGATCTCCTCTGGGAATTTAAGCTAATCTAATGGAACTGGTTGAAAGTCTGCTTTAATCCCCCTTTTTCATGTTTTCCTTTGACAGTAAATTTAGTGCACAGCATTACTGGACGCATATGCCTAAGGGCAGCCCACAAGTTGGTCAGCTAACAATCTGGAGAGCATCAACTGCTGAAGTGGATTGTCAACTCTTTTTGTGATCACTTTGCCTGATCTCTGATTGTGCTTGTGAAGTTTACTTCCTGGCACATAACAACATTTGAAGTAAAATTAAGGAAGCTGGTCAGGACATGGCACTGGACGTGTGGAGTAAGGGGCCCGAGCTGCTTACAGGGGGCTACTCTCAATGCCCTCTGGATCCCCTGGGTGTACTTCTGTGGATTCAACCAACCTCAAATCCAAAATATTTTACTGTAAACCACATCTAAACAAGTACAGAATTTTTTCTTCGTAATTTTTTCCTAAACAACACAATACAGCAGCTACTTATGTGGTCTTTACATTGAGTTAGAGTTTATGGGTAGTCTAGGGATGATTTAATGGAAGCCGTGCGTGAGACCTGTGCGAGATGCCTGCTGTTGAAGTGTTTTATTTCACATGGAGGTTAAGAAGCCGGTAGGATCACACACCCTCCTAAATGTGCTGGTTAGAGTTGACCCCCATCTTGCAAGTGGGTGTGTAGGGCGCGCAGGAGCAGAGGGCAGAGCCAATGGCTCTGCTGGACCCCAAGCACCCTGAGGATAGGGGTTTCAAATACTTTGTCCCCTGTGGAAGCCTTTGGAGCTAAAGCTATCTTTGGAGCCTCCTAGGGTCGTTCTGTAGCATTTACAGGTGACAAACATGTGATCTAGGCACAAGACGAGGAGTGTACATCCACCAAAGGGGACACAAGGCAGGGCTTGACGTCAGTGCCCCTGGTTCCAGCTTCTCTGAGCTCTGGCTATGGATGCAACCTGCTTTGGGTAGAAAAATAGAAAAGGAGAAGAGCATGACAACAGTTTCTGGGAAAATGAGAAGCAACAAATGGTGTCAGATAAGAAAATCAGGGGGGAAAAATCATTTGCCAGATAAGAATTTTGTAAAAATCCTTAAAAATAAACATCTTACTTCTGAAGTATGATTAAAAATATATATACATAGTAAAGCACACTCATCTGGAGTGAACAGCTCTGCAATGTGTTCAAAATGACTTTGCACTTCTTTTTTTTTTTTTTTTTTTTTGTCTTTTTGAAACAGAGTCTCACTATGCAGTTTAGGCTGGCCTTGAGCTCACTTTTGTAGCCCAGGCTGGTCTCAAAGTCGCACCGATCCTCCTGCCTTAGTCTCCTGAGCAGCTAGGATGCCAGGCGCTTGTCTCTGTGCCCCGCTAGGCAGATACTTGTAAAGGACTTGCTAGGCACCGAGAAGGCTACTCTCCATGCTGGGGACTCAGTTGATCCCAGCCTCAGAGAATCTGCTCTTGAGTTTCTGGTAAAGAGGGAAAAAGGAAAGTAGGAGATGTGCAGAGGTAACTAGAAACCAGAGGATAAGCAAAAGCAATGATCTAGAAACAGAAGAAGAGCCTGTGGACTGTGCTGAAGCTCAGGAAGAGGCAACTGCTGTGGCAGACGAGGAACCCAAACCCCTCTCAGGTCTTCCCTTCCAAAGCTGCAACCTTTGCATCATCTCCCACCATCCCCATCCACCAAGGCTTCACAGAAGTCCCGGAAGCAGCTCGGCCCCTTACTCCACATGTCCAGTGCCATGTCCTAAGCAGCTCCCTAAGTTCTCCTCCACTCTGCCTCTTCTTCCACAGTTCAGTGAGCAATCTTGCGCTACTGCCACCCAGAACAGGCTATTAGACAGCTCTAGCACAGTTTCACTCTTCAGAGAGTAACTAGTCTAGTTATGATACTTGCTTCACCACTGTGTTGGTTCTGGGCCGCCAGATGTTTCAGTCCAACCACTCAGCTGGCTTTCTAGCAATGTCTCAGATGCCACGAGACAGAGCAGAGAACCCAAACCCCTTGCTAGGTAAGTCAGATTCAAGTGTCCTTGAATGGGAAGACACATGTCATCTGCCTTAGTCAGACAGCGACAGCACGAGAGTCCATCCTCTGTGCTCCTCTGCGTTGTTCTTTTATCACTCTCCCATCAAGATTATGGTTGTTTTCTTCTTCACAGTGACTTGGTTGTCCAAGAGAGTGAGGTAAAGTGACATCCTGGGACTTCCTAGGGCAGGTCACAGAAGCCTTGCAGCTTCTACTTGGAAACCTCAGAGCCCTCTCCTTTGGAACATCCCCTCACTGGACCCAGCTTTCAGGCTGTAAAAAGCCACACTGTGAGGACATGTTCGGGTGCTCTTTTTGATAGATTATGTCAATTACATGTCATGAGAGTGAGAGTGAGTGACCTTGCTCAGCCTAAACAAATCCTCAGCTGACGCTTAACTGCAACTGTGTGAAAAACCCTAAGGGAGAACTTCCCAGTTGAACTGTCACCCCATAGGATTATTAATGGGTTGGGATGCACTAATATATAATTGAAACACCTGCCATTCTGGATGAAATAGGGCTCACAGAAAACAAAATCTACAAGTACATGTTGAGCACAAGACTTTCTGGAAGACAACATGCGGTAGAAGTGGGGAGAGAGGTATTCGGATAAGAAAGTCGAGAGTGACTCAAGAAACACATGGTGCAAATAGACACGAGTAGAGGACAAGATCAGAGGGAGCTGGGAGGTCCCCACAGGGAAAGGGACCTGGAGTGGGTGCTGGCAGATGGGGTGCTTTCCAGCTGAGGAGCAGGGGGCATGGCTACTGTGTAGTTACACATATGCTTTTAGAAATGTGCTTGCGCTCAAAGACCAAGCAGACCGATTGGCTTGAATCTACTAATGCATGCAGTGGATGATAAAGCTGGATGAGCTTCAAAGAGCAAGCAAAATGGCTTATCAACTGAGAAGCTAGGGCAAGTATCTTTTTTTTAAATTTTTATTTATTTATTTATTCATTCATTCATTCATTCATGTTATGGCTGGCTCAGCCTGTCTGGGGTGGGGCTGGCGCAGCATGTGGTGCCGGGGATCGAACCGGGTCCCTGTAGTTGCCTAAGCTTTCCTAAGCAGGCGCTTTAGACTGCTGAGCTATCTCACCGGTAGGGTAAGCATCTTACATTGATGAGGCATTTGTGTTTAGGTGAGAGATGAAGCTACAGAAGTGAAGAGACTCAAAGGGATGAGCCCCACGATAAGTTCAATTTTGTGTGGATAGTATATAATCTTTTAAACACCATTTACTTTTTATAAAATCTAGTTCCCTTAAAAGCAACCCCACATTGACTAGGAGGAGAAAGAAGGCCCATTTATAGAAGGAAAACAACTCAAATAATCGTCCATAAGGAGAACAGTGGTGGTTCTGAGTGGTTTCTTTTTTTCTTTCTTTCTTTCTTTCTGTCTGTATTTTAGTGCAGGGTCTACAGGGTCTCACTGCATAGAGTCATAGTCTCTCAAGTTAGACTTATAGCAGTCTTCCTGTTTTCAGCCTCCCAAGCACTGGCATTACAGGTGTGCACCACCATGCCCAGTTTCAATGGCTGTCTCAGTGCACCCTGGGGGCTGGGCTGGCATGGCTTGTGGTGCCAGGGATAAAACCCCAGTGCCTGTGTCCTGCCTAAGCAGGCACTTTAGTCCAACGGGCTATCTGGCCGGCCCCTTGTGAGTAGTTTTCTTCTAACAAAAAATAAATGTGGGGGTCAAAGTAATCTAATGGAAACAAAGCCCACTAACACCAGAAGGTAAGACAGGGCCAAAGTGTCTATTTCAGCTGCCAGGCAAATCCTATAGGAAAGAAGTTCATTTTGTTTTGTGGTTCTGTTTAGATCCCTTCCCTGTCTTCAAGACAGTCCAAGAAGTTTATATTTGTAATCCCATGGAAAAGTTATTAGAATTCTAGTAGATTAATTCCAATCTACCACTTTCAGTGAAACCCATGGCAAGAATAAAGACATTAAGGTATAATTGTAGTTGTGGGGAGCCACGGGGTTCTAAGTCCAGCTGGGATAATGGCTATCCAGAACAAAGGCCTCCGCCCAGGGCCAAACCCTGGTTTTATTAATTCCTGAAGAAGGGAGTGGCTTGAGGATGAGAGACTGAGAATGGCAGGAAGTAGGTGAGCGCAGAGAGCTGGGCCAGGTAGGAGGCCCAAAATCACCTCTGCAAAATGCAGATACACAGAAAGAGTAATCTGCACAATACAAGTCAACATAGTATCTAATGCCTTGGCGTTGGCACATCCAAGACTAAAGGATTCAGTCCAAGGTCTGGAGCTCACTGCAGTGCTCCATACCAGTCTATATCAATGGGCCAATGGATCTGCGACAGAAGGGATGGCAGGCTGATGAGTCTGCGACGGAAGTCTAAAGGATCCAAGGCAGAAGCCGAAGAGTCTGCACTGGAAGCCAGGAGATGAGGTCCAAGCTGACTGCAAAGACTGAAGTTCCTCAGAGGAAGTGGACACCAACCATCCTGCCTCAAACCCCTCTTACATAGCCTCTAAGTGCTGCATATCCCAGGGCATGGAATTTCGGGTTGGATCCAGCCAAGACTTCAACTACCCAAGCTGACACAATGTATTGACTACTAAAAACCCATTCCAAGGCCATTAACCCATTCATGAGAGTTCTGTCCCACCAGTCAATTCCTTGTCAGTAGGCCCCACCTCCTAAAATTATTGAAGAGGGAATCAAGATCCTAACATGTGAGTTTTTGAGGGACACTCTCAAGCCATAGCAAAAATGAATGTCTTCAATTCACTTCATCACAAATCCACAATGTGTTTATTATGTAGCTATAAACATCATCTTTCTAAGTTGCATGGGGAACTGAAATTTGAATGCAATGTGTATTAAAGTTTTTCAGAGAAACACAACTGATGGGATGTATAAAAATCGTGTACATTTACAAAATGAGAATGAATTAACTATATATATTTACATAGGATTATAAGTGCATATTTATTGTAGTAATTCATTCTGATAATTACAGAGGCTGACAGGCTACAATCCACCATCTGGAAGCTGGACAACTAGGAAAGCCTGGCTGTAATTCATTCTGAGTACAAAGGCTAGGGAGCCAGGAATGTCGGTGTCTGAAGGAGATGGTAATGGCCCAGCTCAAACTGGGAGACGGGGAGCTCAGCACTGCCCTGTTCTTCTGCTCCATTCAGGCTCTCAGCAGACTGATGATGCCCCATAATCCTCTGGGAAGGTCATTTGCTCTACTCAGTTCATGACTCAAAGGTTACACTTTTCTAGAAACACTTATGGACACACCAGAAATAATGCTTTATCAGTTATCCAAGCAGGCCTAGGAGCCCATTTATTTTGGTGCAGATACACACCACTGAGAGAAATGTCTATTCTCTCTCTCTCTCTCTCTCGATACAAGGTTTCACTATAAAATTTGGGCTTCTAGTGATCCTCCTGTCTCAGCCTCCCCAGCTCAGAGATTACAGGCACCCACCACACCCAGTTCTGAGGCCAGCATTGTGTTCTGGGGCCAGCATGGCATGTGGTACTGGGACTCAAACTTGGGACCTTGTGCTTGCCAGGCAGGCACTTAGAATGCTGAGCTATCTCTCCAGCCCAGAAATGTCTATTCTTTTAGGAATAGGGAGGAGACAATTAGCTAAGATTTGAATATCGAACATAGGAGAATGGACAGAGACCATGGAGATTCAGATAGATCAGGACACTGCATAGACGAAGAGGCTTTAATCCAGCACCTAGATGGATGAAGAGTATTCTAGCTGGTGAGTATGGAAAGGCAAGGTAAAGCCCAGTGCAGAGGGAATTGGAAGGGACAGAGCCAGAGGAGGGTGAGAAGTAGGGGCGGGAACAGGACTACTGAGTTGGTCTGCAGTGGAAATAGCAAGGGCTGGACATATAGCTCAGTGGCACAAGTGCCTGCCTGGCAAGCAGAAAGTCCTAAGTTTGATTCCTGTTACAAAAAAAAAAAAAAAAAGTTTTTTGAGGTCATGTTGGAAAGGCTGCTTCAGAGTCAGTGCATGAGACCTCAGACACCGAGAGAAGCCTTGAAGGAATCTTGAAGGTGTTTGCACCTGGAAGAGCCTGACTATCAGAATTTTCAGGAAGATATTCACATGAAAATATTCTGCTTTTGGAGTATTGAAGGAAAGAAGAAGTTTCTTTTTATGTGGGCATATGTCTGGTTCTTATTTTATAGACATTATCCAACGCTTGGTCAGAACCAACTCTTGATCTTCAGACCTCAAATTCTACCTCTTCCATTTCGGCCTTATGACTTACAACTCCTGGTCAGTTATTTGGAAGGGGTAGGAAATTGAAGAGTAAAGTCAGTGTGGTGTTTGCCTTCCAAAACTGTGTAATGTATACTTGACTCTCTTAACTTCAGGAATGCCATTGCAGCCTCATTCCTGTCTTCTGGGCCCAAGGAGGCTCTTTGCAGGTTCTTAATGCCCTAAAAAAACAAACAAAAAAATGGATAAGACATATGGAAAAGGTAGCAAGAATTTGCATTTATTTGTGGTAGAAAAGAAATATGCTTTACAGAGTAAGAGCTGGTCACTGAGAAGGTTCATAGTGACCACAAGGTTAATGACAGGGGTCTTTTTTTTTGAGACAGGATCTTGCTGTGTCAGGGTGGCCTTGAACTCACTATGTAGCCCAGGCTGGCCTTGAGCTTGTGGCAAGCCTCCTGCCTCAGTCTCCCAGATGCTAGGCTTGCTTCTTTCCTATGCAAACAAGGATTTTGGGATGTTGTCCCATAAGCAATTCGCTTGGCCTAACATCAGGTTTAAACTATCCTGTGGAAGGTCTGCATGGTTCTGTGCCAAGTGTAAGGGAAGAACAGCAATTTCTGAGTTGTCCATCCCGTCCCACTGATGGGGCTTGGGAGCTTGCACAGTCATCCTGGATTCTTTGTTCTGTATACTTGCCGTGAGTGACAGGTCATACCCAGTTGTGTAACCAGTTTGCCCCACCCTAGTCTTCTACCTCAGTCACAGGTAGCAATTTTTATTTTATAGATACCTATACAATGCTTACCAGTGTGCCAGACACTACCCTTTGTGCTTAAAAATATTAACTCCTGTAATTACCATAAAAGCCCTTGGAGGAGGCACCAGCATAATTGTCCCTATGTAGCAAGACCAGCTGGAGCCAGGAACACTGAGGAACGCACTCAGGTCTTTCAGTACTAAGGGTGAGGGACAAGATTTGGGGGATACTTATGGGGCACCATGGGGCCTACTGGGAACTTGGAGAGGTGAACGATACCCTAGGGTTGGGAGAATGGCCAGGAAACTAAACCTGGGCTAGAAGAGCTGCTTTCTTCTTGTAGAGGACACAGGTAGGTAGGGGCACTGTCTGGCCCCTTGTGCTTCTCAGAGCCTAGAGGTCTAAGGCCTTGTGCCCAGAATCATCTCCCATGCTCTGCAACTTTAACCCTGCCACCTACTCCTTGGCCCACCCCAGATCTCTATTAAAGAATGGTTTGGGCTCAGTATGGTGGCACATATCTATAATCTCCAATATTTGGAGGGCCGGGGGAGGAGAATTACAAATTCAGTACCAGGCTAGGCAACTTAGTGAGATCCTGTATCCTAATAAAAAGTGGAAAAGAGGCTGTGGATATAGTTCAGTGATAGAGGGCTTGCCTACCTTACATTTAACATTATACCTTGATGGGATTTTTTAAAAATTTATTTATTTATTTATTTATTTATTCATTCATTCATTCATTCATTCATTTATTCAGTCTTTTTGAGACAGGGTCTCCCAGTGCAGTTCAGGCTGACCTTGAGCTCCTTTTGTAGGCCAGACAGGTCTTAGATTCTCAGCAATCTTCCTGCTTCAACCTCTTAAGTGTTCCTATTACAGGCCTGTGCCACCATACTCAGCTGAGACTTATTTTATTTATACTTTCTGGCAATGTAAAATCTGAGGAACCCAGGGCATTTTCTTTAAAATTTCTCAAATGATAAATGAAGTCATCCTTTTAGGGCTTATTTAAATGAGCTATATAAAGAAATGAGCTATATGTTGGCTTTAAAAGACATGCCAAGAGTGAAGTCCAAAGAACTTTGAAAATGCACTGCCCTATTTCACTTAAATATGTGATAACTTATTGTACTGCTTTGATAAGCTTGTCGTAAGAACGCATCTCATCATGCATGGAACTTGTGTAACCAAGGCCACCAGGGCTTAGTGAGGCCATCACCTACCTGCTCAGACAGCCAGATGGTACTCCCCAGCTTCTGCTGTCTAGGTGTGTCCTTAGCTAGCCTTAGCGGTGAAGCGCAGGGAGAAGTGACGTCTTCCTTTGGCTTCTCCGTGTCTCCCTTCCCTCATCTGTTGTCTGGATGCCCTGGACCCTCCAAGGTTGCCAGAATTCCATCAAGAGAACAGAAGCACCAACAGCTGGAAGAAGTCTGGGTCCTTGAAAGACTTCCCCTGGCCCAACGGAGATTACATTGTGTCTCTTGTTTTGGTTAAGCCCATGACATTTGAGTATTGCGTAGTAAACATAGTGGCTGCCCATTTTGAACAAAAGGGTTAAAACCCTTACCAAAAGAATGCCTGTTGAAGACTTGTGGTTGGCCTGTCCAAAGACAGAACCAAGCATTTTCTTTTTTTTAATATATTTATTACAGAGTCTACAGGGTCTCTCTACACAGATTGAACTGGTAGTGACTCTCCTTTCTTTCAGCCTCCTAAGCGCTGGGATTACAGGCACGTGCCACCATGCCCAGTCTCATTTGCTGTCTTGGCATGCCTGGGGAGCAGGGCCGACATGGCTTGTGGTGCCAGGGTTTTAACCCCAGTGCCCAAGCTCTGCCTAAGCAGGCACTTTAGTCCACTGAGCTATCTGGCTGGCCCTCAAGCCTTTCAATGTAAGATCCATTCATCCTTCCAAAGGTCCTCATCCATCTTCTCTAAGAGATGTGTAGAAATCTTCATGTTACCTTTTTTCCTAAAGCTAAAAGCCTTCAGTAAGCCAGGGGGAAATGGTCTGGTCAAAATAGGAACCAAAAACCTAATTTTAAACACAATGCAGGTACTTCCCAAGGATCTACCTGGTGCTAAGTGATCTAGAAGAAGACTTGCTTAGACACTCACATTTGCTGCCTAGACCCCTTTTCTCATATCCCCAAACCCTTATAAAAACCCCAGTCTACCACCTGGATCTCCCCAGTGCCCCAGGCTGCATATCCTGGTCTAAATAAACTCTTGCTTTCTCCACATTCCTTCTCTATCGTCATCAGCCCTCCACGTGCCATCTTACAAGCATTAAGTGGTAAGTTTCTGCTGACAAATCCTTATCATTCCTCTTGCATTTTGGTGACATTGTCAAGGGTGCATAAGTGACACCTACCTTATGTCTGTAAGGCATTGTTCATAACTATTGTGCTTGAGTTTTTTTTAACGCTGGTGCCAGGGGCTGGCACCTTCCAACTCAGTCTCTATTACATTGCTAATTAGTATCAACCAGACCAACCGCCTTAGCAAGAAATTTCTGGGAAGGCAGTGAGCTCTTTCTCTGATAGGAGACTTTACTGTCCCTGGTTCCCCATTTTGCCAGATGTTACAGCTCTGTCTCTCCAAGGGAGAGTCACACATCTACTAATGCACAGAACTGGAAATAAGGCAAAGGGTTTCAGGTCAACAATTTTAAGAGGTTACCACTCTGCTGTTCACACAGATAGCCCAATTCATACCTCTACAGCCCTGGTAATAGCTCTTTGAATTTTACTGTCCCCCGCAAAGTGTCCTGATCTTTCCCACCCTTCTCAAAAGTGTGATTGCAAGTCATGAGCTATCAGTCCACAGTACTGATCATCCGCAGTGCCTACCCCACAGTGCTGGAACTTTCCATAACATTATCAGCGCACAGAGTGCCCAGGAAATTGAGAATCTATTTTCACATCACTCTTCAGTTCTCTTTTTTGTGTCCTCAGGGAAAGAGATGCATAAATTCATTCTACTTGTGTCAGGGAATGAGTCAGAGTACAAACCAGTCATTTCAACACAAGTGGCTAAATTCTCATATAGTGAATAAACTTGAACACCCTCACCAGACTGGGTAAATGCATGAATTTCTTTGGTAGCTCAGCCTTGCCAGATGTGGGCTTTTGTCAAACCCAGCTAATGGGATTTTACTGGCTTGGCAGCAGTAGGAGGAGCAGAGAGATCTGGGAATTGTTGTCTGTGGCTCCTGGATACAGGACCCTAGAGCAAAGCCCACCTCTACCAGATAGCTTGGTGTGAAAAAGCAGCTGGGATTCAGTAAGTTAGCTGCTGACAGTCGTGATGAATAAGAATGCTTTGTAGTGTTCTGCTTTGAGTGAAAACATGTATGATGGCATTGAAATCAGAGTGAATTTGCGGGCCTGGATCCTCACTGAGAAGAAACAACTGAGCACCATTCATCCAGCCCACACAGACTCGGTGTTCAGACACCTGGGTATGCACATTCACCTGAGCTGCTTGTCACCTGCTCAGAACTACATTTCTTTTCTGTGAAATGTTGAATGACAGATGATATGGCCTGAAGGTACTTTGGAGATGCTATTGTTGAATCTCTTCAAATGACAGTCACACAATAATGAATAGAACTGAGAATAAATTCAAAGATGCCAGGTCAAAATTTTAAGAGACCTGAAAATATTGCTCTGACTTTTTTTTTTTTTTTTTTTTTTTTGTGACAGGATCTCTATATGTAGCTCAGGCTGGCCTTGAGCTCATTTTGTAACCCAGGCTGGTCTCGAACTCACAATGATTTTCCCTCTTCAGTCTCCTGAGTGCTGGGCTTACAGGCGTGTGCTATCATACCCAGCTGTGTTCTGATTTCCCTAAATGTAGACACATTCATGCCACTGAGAAATAAGTGGGTGGTAGGAAGAATGTGATTGCATAGGAAACAGCTCTATGTACTGTGAAGAATTATATTCCTTATCATTGCTTGTTTTTATGAAAAAGATTTATTGAATATCTATAATATGTTAACCATTTCTCTTAGCTATTTAGTTTGATTCTAGTGCTGGACAGATAGTACATTATATATTTCTAATGTGAGGTCCAGAAGGACTTATTATGCTTTAAAAAATATTTTGGCATGACACAAAATAAAGCAAAATTGGTGATAGGGAGACGTGCTACTCTTTTTTGTAGTGTGTCCTAGAGCCGAGTCTGTGATACTGGACAGAGCTGTAGGGCAATGTGAAAGAAGAGAGTGAAGCCACGAATGAGGAGTTCAGGGTGCAGGTATTGTTTATGGCCGTGAACCTATGGAGGCTATCTGGAGAGAGGCTATCACAAGAATCTATTGAGACAAGAGCAGAGGTCCGGCCTGCTTAGGCAAGTTTAGGCAAGTGCAGGGACTGCAGCTCGATTCCCAGCACCACACGCCACACCAGCCTCAACCTGAGGGTGGGCTAAGCTGGCCAGAGTCTGGGCATAGTGGCACATGCCTGTAATCCCAGAGCTGGGGAGGCTGAAAGCAGGAGGATCACCACAAGTCCGAGCTGCGTAGCGAGACCCTGCAACAGCCAAATACATTAAAAAAAAAAAAGAGCAGAAGGGCACTGTGAGGGTGTTCCAGCCCTTATAGGTGCAAAGAGGAAGAAGGGCCAAGTGGGGACAGAAAGGGGCAATGAGATAGGTGGGAGAAACCAGGGCCTGTGATATCCAGGAAGTCAAGGGAGCAAAAGATTAAGTTAGGCACAGTCAAGTTCATCCATACAGGAACAAAGGGGATTATGTCCTAGATTTCTCCAATAAAGAGAAAGTCTCATAAGGATTCAATACTTCTATGTGAGGGGCAAAACTTACACAAACTTGCTGAAGGAGCAGGTGTGGTGGTGCATGCCCGTAATCCCAGCACCAGGAGGCTGAGGCAGGAGGAGAGCTGTGAGTTTGAGGCCAGCCTGGGTTACAAAGTGAGTCCAAGGCCAGTCTGAACTACATAGATAGTCTGTCTCCAAAAGACAGGGGAAAAAAAAAAAACTTTCTGAAAAAACTATAGATAAATATTTTTGTGACCTCAATGAATGAAAATGTATCTTTAAAAAAATATAAATAATACACAATGTTGGAGCAATACTTTAAAATTTTTATTCATCGAAAACATTTTGAAAATGTAAAAAAAAAAAAAACTAAGGACTGGTCAAATAGCTCCGCAGATTAAAGTGCCTGCAAACAGGCACAGGGACCCGGTGTTTGATCTTCAAGCCTGCCATGCCAGCCCCATCCCTGGGGCACACTGAGACAGCAATTGAGACTGGGCGTGTGCCTGTCATCCCAGCTCCTGGGAGGCTGTAAACAAGTGGATCACTATGAATCCGATCTAGTAGTGAGACCATGAACACCCTGTAGACCTCTCCCTAAAATATATATATATATAAAAACTACTACACGTTAGTAAAACAAAGATATAAAACTCAGTAGAAAACTCCACAAATGACAAAAATAGGCACTTACTCTCTGAAAAAACATAAATGAGCAAACAAACATATGAAGAGATATTTAACCTCATTAACCATAAAAAATATAATTTACTGTCGGTGGGAGTGCAAATTTGAAGGCTAGCAGTCTTCTCTAGAGAAACTCTTCTCAAACAATCAGAAAGTTTGACCAAGAATGATTTTTCTTTTTTTTTTTTTTTCAGTACTGGGGATCAAACTTGAGACCTTGTGCTGGCCAGGCAGGCACTTATGCCACTGAGCTATCTCCCCAGCCTCCAACCAAGAATGATTATGGCAGCACTGTTTACAGTAGAAAAAAAGGGGATGCATATGTCAAGAAAATAGGTTAACAAGGTAAGCTGTGGTGCAGGGTACCACTGTACTAGCCAGCCTCTAAGATGGACAGAAAAGAAAGGTTCAAAGCAAATATCCTTGTAGATGGACCATGAAGCCTGCTGTGCTCCCCCAAAATTGCGTGCTAGAATTTGGATCCTGAACAGGGCAGTTCAGGGAAATAGGGTACAACAGGAGACGTTAGGGCCACAAGTGCTGTCACCGGGCTGGGGCTGAGGGTCGCCAAGGCTGACATGAGGAGCCTGTCCCTCCGTGGTAGGATAAGTTCACAGGCTCCCTTACTCCTGATGTGGGAATGAATTTCAGGTCACGTCCACAAGAGACAGAGAATTATGTATTAGACAGAGACTTGGGGTGCCCTCAAGAGTGGAGTGTGGTGCTCAGAGAAATGAGACGCGCTGTGAGCAGGGGAGTTGAGTACATTTGAGGGGTGTCCCCAAGATGGGTGGCCTGGGGTGGCAATTCCTACTGCAGCCAGTTACAGGGCAAGCCTCTGTCCATGTGTGAAGTTGAGATCTGCTGCCCGCTGATAGTGCTGCTTCCTCCAGGGTAGAGGCAGTGCATTTTATAGGTGGCAGTGACAGGGCTGAGCCTGACTTTGCAGACTTACTGTCCTTAAGGCCTTCAGGACTTTTTTTTTTTTTTTTTTTTGTGGGTGAGTTTCCTGGAAGGGAAAAGTCTGAAGCAACTTTTGCTTCTTGAAGCTCTAGCTGACTACAATTTTAAAATCTCAATTTCTTTGTCTCCTGTCTCCCTAGTTTTTATTTCTTCTATCTTACCTCAGGTTCCGTGCTAAAAAAATGGATTAATGCATTGCCTTGGAATGGAATATCATTGGAGCAGGTTTCAAAAGAACAAGTTTGGGTCCTCCTGTTATCCTTTCACCTGTCATGGGATGACGCAGTGAGGAGTCCTCAGCGCATGTGGGCTTCATGAGCTTGGACTTCCCAGCATTTAAAACTATGAAGCAATATGTTTTTTCATTATAAACTATCCTGTCTATGGTATTCTGTTACAGTATAATATAGATGATATAATTATAATACTATGGGACCCTGCACCCAATTCACACAAACTGGGAAATGGCACAGGGCCATCTCCCCTGACCATCACCCTAAGGCCCACTACCTAGAGGTGGAGATAAAAAATAGCAAAGACCTCCGGAAATTCCAGAAATTCTAAACCAGTAACCTACTAGGCCTGCTGGATGCCTACAGCAACCTTGCTTCACTTGGAACTCCTTAAAAGTTCATACCTAGGGACTGCTTCCCATTATAACAGGCAACTATGGGGAGGGACTTGCACAGTCTGTACCCCTACTGTGACTCAACATCCTGCCAATCATATCATCAATCATGCTCTGAAAGACCCAGCGGCCTACTGTATGTTTCCAAATCCTTAAACCCAAGATACACTATGCCTGTGCCATTTTCCTCTTCTCTGGGCATGACCCCCTGGCCCTGAGATAACCTTTCCCCTTTATACTTTATTAAACTTAGCTGCTTTTTGCTTACTATTGAGACCAATGCCCAGTTTTTTTGATTATCACACACAAGAACCTGGAAACCTGCCCAGGGATCCTGTGCTACGCAGAAGCGATAGCAGTGACTAAGAAATAGTTAAAAAGAGTAGAGATAAGATATGTTTAAAAGAAGTACATTGTACACACATTTCAAAAGCATTCTCTTCCTGTTGGGCATGGTTTGCATGCTTGTAATCCCCCATTCCAGGAGCTGGGGGTGGGGGGGTGGGGGGAGATTGTCACTGTGAGTTCGAGGCCAGCCTGGGCTATACAGTGAGAGCCTGTCTCAATCCCTCCCCCACACCTCCACCAAAAAAACCATTATCTTCTTAATAGCTGTACAAGTTTGAAATTAGACTGGCAACCTAAATCTTGTATTTCATGTCTAATTCTTCCTCCTCCCCCATACTTTAATCTAGTTTGAAAGTAAGCAGCTGGCCTCTTGTTTTTTTGTATTTTAGGGAAGGGTCTACAGGGTGTTCAGGGTCTTACTACTAGATTGGACTCATAGTGATCCATCTGTTTACAGCCTCCTAAGAGCTAGGATTACAGGTGTCACACACCTCCACGCCCAGTCTCAGTTGCCATCTCAGTGTGCCCTGGGGGCAGGGCCGGCACAGCAGGCTCTGGAATTGAACCCCCAGCCCCTGCGCCTGCTTGCAGGTGCTTTAATCCACTGAGCTTTGGCCTGCCCTTTGACCTCTGTATCACACGAAGAACCACTACTTTATATAAAGCATTCTAAATTCTCTAAGACCACTTAGGGGCACTAGAAATATGTTGCTGATTCTACAGTATTTTAAATGGATTTTCTTATTATAGTTCTCACACTTTGATCCTTTAGCTCTGCCACTTCAAATTCATTTGACGAGAACTCATCCCAGTGACCTAGAGCAAAATAAGGTCAGCCCATGGGAAACTTCTGCGCTAAAAATTGCAGCTTCTGTTCTTGCTGCGTCGGTGGGGGTTCCGAGGGTGGGGAGCTGTGAGCTTCCCCCACCTTCTTGTCCTTGTGTCATAGGTCAGAAACTGTCTCAGTCAGTCTGCCTCTGAGCCAGTGAGAAGAAAGAGAAGTGTGACCTGAGTTTGTCACTGCTGCTTCTGGGTGAAATGTCATTTCTTAGCCCTGGAGCAAATGTGGTCATACTCTTTCAAAGCATTCTCTGGTCTTTACTTTCTTCCTTTTTTTTTTTATTTTTTTTATTTTAAGTAGAGAAGAGATAACTGCATAGGGCCGGGGTGGTAGAGACATTCCACAGCAGAGATGAGATGGCAGGAGAGCAGAATTCCAAGCAGGAGATGTGGCCAGACAGACAGCAGGACAGAAGCAAGCACCTCTGCGTGAATTGAGGTTAATTGCTGCTAAAATTATCCTAATTTTTTTCATTCTTTGTTGTGAGAAGAAAAAAAAATCTACGAAATTCTGCAATTAATTGCTTAATGAACAAAAAGATATAATTGGGAAATCTCTCATTTTTCCTCAGCAAGCCCCAGAAAAGGGGAAATTCCTTCACTGGCAGGCTGAGATCCACCTCGCTGGGCAGTCGAGTGTTTTTGAGGCGGGGGTGCTTCAGCAGATCTCTCCTTGCTGGATACCAGCTCCATCAGCCTGTGTCAAGCATCTGCTGTGCTGTGGCCGAGCATGCGGCACACGTCTGAAATTACAGCACTTGGGAGGCTGAGGTAGGAGCGTTGTAGTGTGTTCCGGGCCAGCCTGGGCTACACAGTCCATGCCCAGTCTGAACTATAGAGCAAGCCCAGGTTTCCAAAAAACTGGAAAGCAAGCAAGCAAGCAAGCAAGCAAGCAAGCAAGAGAAAAAAGGATTTTTTTTTTTTTTTGCTGGCTTAGGCTGCCTTAAGGGTGGGTCTGGGATTGAACCACTGTCCCCTGTGCCTGACTGGGATTCCTCAAGCAGGTGCTTAAACCACTGAGCTAACCCATAAGCCCCTAACAAGGCTGTTTACATCTTATAACTTTATTTATTTACTTATTTATGTTATGGCCAGCTCAGCCTGCTCTGGAGGTGGGGCTGGTGCAGCACGTGGTGCTAGGGATTGAATTGCAGTCCCTGCCATTGCTTAAGCTTACCTAAGCAGGCACTTTAGACTGCTGAGCCATCTCGCCAACCCCTGAAAGAAAATGAAAAGAAAAAATAAAGAATCTATTGTGCTCTTAAAGGTCGGGAGGATCCTTTGCGGGGCAGCCTTGCGGCTCCTCATTTTCATCTGTTGACATTCTAACCCCAGGCTTCAGAGTGAGACTGCTTTTGGAGACAATGTTATTGAAGGGGTAACTAGGGTTGCTCAAGGTCATTACAGTGGGCCGTAATCCAACATGTCTTGTCTCCTCAGAAAAGAGATTAGGATACAGGACCCACTGTGGCAAGGGCACAGGAGGACATAAGGAGTGGGCGATCACAGACGAAACCCACCCTGGCAACATCTGACTCTCAGACTTCCAGCCCCCAGAACTGGGAGAAAACAAAGCTTTGTTACTTAACAACCCCGTCTGAGGTACTTGTAGGGCAGTCCCAGCCGCTCACCCCAAGTGTGAGCAATTCTCGTCTCTGTCTCATTCAACTCAGGCCAACGGGCCTCTGCTGGGCCTTCTCTGCCCTAAATCTGTCTCATCCCACAAACTACAGGTCGGCAGACTTTTCCTGCAGAGACCTAGTTAGTGAATATTTTAGGCTTTGAATGTCAAAAGGCAAAAGACAGAATTATGTAGGCGTTTATGTAATCACTGGAGATGAATAACTAACTTACATTTATATGATATTTATTGTAGTATTACTCATGGTAGCTGAAAGCAAAACAGGATCCAAGTGTCCACTAACACGTTGGTAAATGAGGCTTAAGTGCCTGCCTGGCAAGTGCCAGTTCCTGAGTTCAATCCCCAGTATATTAAAAAAAAAAAAAAAAAAAAAAATGTGTTGGTAAATAGTAGCAAGCATGCTGGCAGAGGCCTATAATGTGAGAACTTGGGAAGCTGAG
>PVKN010001869.1:0-47022 GCA_004027915.1 Capromys pilorides | reverse complement strand
TGTGGGGAGGTCCTTTGGTTACTAAGAAGGTGCTGTTGTTTGGGGGTGGGGGTGGGGGGGGGACACTTCGATCTTGGTCTCTAGTTTCTCTCTGTTTCCTGGCTGATGTAAGTGGTTCGTTCTGCCACAGAGCTCCTGCCATGGTATATCCAAAGCCATGAGCCTACTTGATCTTGAATTGAAAATTCCAGAACACTGAGCCAAAACAACCCTTTTCATTTTATAAGTTAACTATCTCAGGTATTTTACCACAGTAATGGATCATTCACTGCTATCCAATGCTCTTCTAGGATCATCTTCTCTCCTGTCCTCATACTCTTAGTCTCTCTTCTGTTCCTGTCCCTGTCATATCTCTTCCTTCTTCATTGGTCTCATTATTTATTAAAAATTATTTATAGTTATTTCTCAATGCTTCTCAGGCGAAATGCCAAACAGGACTAGTTGAATAACCAAGCCCAGCCTGGACCCATAGACCTCACACTCCCAACCTTGGGAACTTCACACGATCTTACATCCCTGGCTGTAATTTATTCTCCTTCAGACTAATTCGCCACACTCTTCCAGAGTGGCATTTCTAAAAGTCATAATTTATCAGTCCAGCTCTAAAGCCCTTCAGACACTTCCCATCATCCACAGAACACAAAGCAAACATTGCCCTGCGACTGACCCCACCTGGCTCTGCGGTGCCACCACAGCCCTGCTCCTAGGTCTTCACAGGAGGTCTGTGAGTCTTGCCTGCTGCAGCCTCCACTGTGCATCTAGAGAACCCAACCACATCCTTACAGCCATGTGTCCCCTTCTCTAAGGAGAGACCAATACTATCCTACCCTTGGTGTTCCTGTAGAACCCAACCCTGACCTCCAGAACCATAACCATCTCTGGTATTGAAGTTTCCCACTTGTAAAAAAATGATATGCCCAGCTAGGAGCGATGTCTGGCACACAGAAGAGTCAACACAATATACTTGGTTAGGGAAACTACATTAGAGATAAAATTAAGCCATAAATCAACACTGATGAGTTAGGAATGGGAAGAGAGATGGCTAACAGGGTCAAATCACCCTAGACCACAAATTTCCGTTGTTTATAAGGACAAAGTTTTTTATATACTCAAATCTTCTGTGACTCTGTAATACTCCTTATCTGATCTTCTTTCCTGAAATCTCTGACTTTCAAAAAGTAAAATCAGCAAACTCTCTTGGCCACTATGATGGAAAGTAGCACTGACATAGATTTGAAAATAAAGGAGTGTAGCAGAAAGAACTCCCAGAGAACCTGAGGGAACGGATGGATGGTTAAGGATGAGGCCGGTCTTATTAATACAGGTCTATGCCTCAATTAAGTTACTTTTTAAAGCTTTCATTTTTCAGTACACAAAACAGATTCTTAAAATAATCTCCAGGCTAACCTCCAGTTCCAGGAGTCTAAAGTTCTCTAACACAGAGCATTTATTCTGCAAGGCTGAGGTGCACCAGCTCCTCAGAGGGCAGAAGCAGCCTCACTAGAAGAGGATTGCAGGGTTCCTGGAGATCAAAATAAGGAAGTGGTGGTTTCAGGTGAAACACAGCTGTTTTTGATGTGGCAAGAGCTGGCGGAGAATTCTCTCAAGAGGAAGTGAGAATGCACCATCAATTTTCATAGAAGCCAGTAGTTGTCGCTCTAGGTTAGCACCCTGAAGTACATAATGACAGCCTTTTACTTGTTAAAATTCCTTAGAGTCAACAGGCAAAAATGTGCTATCCACCACCACAGCAAAGTCGCATCTAGTGTAGTAAAGTTAGCTTCATCGTGTGAGTGTCTCACTTCACACAAGACTTCTAATCATAATGCTATTAACTGCTGCATCTCATTAAAATTAGCAGTTCATTTTCTAAGAGTTGCCTATTTAGGGAAAAATAAGATTGCTGTTTGCATACATGTACAAGGATACCAATGCACAAGAATGCAGGTGCCCAGGCAAAATTTCACATTTAAAGTCTGGTATGCATTACATGCTTAGCTGCTATGCATGGCAGGCTGACATTTTGAGCAACATATTCTCATTTAATTCCACGAATAGGAATTGCCATTTACCAGTGTGAACAGAATTTTAAAAAGGTAGAGAGCATTTAGTTTTATATTAACAGCCCAAAGGTGCTAAATCGAGGTGCAGTTATAGGGAGGTTCAGGGACTTAAGGGTGAGAATGACTGCACTGCAAGAACAGAAGGGTCTGTGAGGTGCGCCAGACTACCCAGAGGTGGATACGGGTTCTGTTCCCAGGATGCTCTGTGCTGGCTCCCAGAGCAGTGCTGAGACAGGCGCTGAGACAGGAGGCTATAGGCACACACTATGCTCTCCTGGTGATATCCTCGTCATTGCACACACGCAAAAGAACATGAGCTGGAGGCTCTGGAGCCAATCTTAGACTCAAGCTTCCCATCTGGAGTTGGGCAAGTACTCTTAGAAAGAAGCACCTAGCCAAAGCTCTGCCCTTCTCAGTGGCTCATTCTGTGTTTTACTTAGTGTGGCAGAAGAGCTTCCTTCTGGAAGGAACCCTGCAACCTCTTCCTGAGCTGATCTGCACTTTCCTTTATCATCGAGTAATGCAACTGGTAGGTCAGAGATGCTACCTCAGGGTCCTTTGGCAAACGTTCATGAGCACTTACTCTACACACCACATTGAGCTAAGTAAGCTCTGAGAATCATAAAGGTCAACTGGGCATCACCACCTTGGCCACCAAAACCCACCAACACTGACACATTCTTGACGTCCAAATGCAGCTCTGCCCCAATAGCATCTGCCAAAGGCAACTGTCCCATGGTCCCATTTCGGCATCTGCTCTTCATGAAATCGCCTCAGTCACATTCCCAGAACTAGTAACACAATCTGCTAAGGGAAAGAAGGAGTGATGAGGGATTGCAGCAGAGAAGAAGAGATGAGGAACGAGGGTGTTCAAGCGTGGGACCCACTCTAGAAACAGTGGTGTGAGCTCCCCGTTGTTCTCCTTGCTGGTCAGAGTCCACGGAGTACAGTGACAGGTGACACTCAGCAGCAGCAGCTGGGGACTCTGGGCGGTGAGTTTCTCGACCCACATTAGTAACAAATATTAGCCAGGCATAGTGGCACACGCCTATAATCCCAGCACTTAGGAGGCTGAGGCAGGAGGATCGATGTGAGTTCGAGACCTGCCTGGGCTTCAAAAGTGAGCTCAAGGCCAGCCTGAACTACATAGCAAGACCCAGTCTCAGAAAGACAAAAATAAACAAATAAATAAAAATTTAAAAATTTTAAAAAATAAAACAAATATGGTCCATCTCCTGCATTTTTCTCCCCACCTTTTCTAAAATAAGATTTGCACAGAACAGCAATTTTAAGAAAAGCTTTGGATTCAAGATTTCTAGTAGTAGCAGTTCAGATTTTTTTTAAAAAACTTGAATAATCCATAGTGGTTGAATTTACAAAGAAGTTTTCATCTGGGTAACATCACCTCTCTAGAGAACAGGTTCTGAAATTCTAACCCGAGCTTTGGAAGAGTTGGAGGGGTTGGGGTGGGGGATTGCCTTGGAGTGCTCTATTTGGCTGCAATGAATATTCTTAGTTTTTTTTTTTTTTTAAGACAATGTGTTCAACTGAATTCCTGTGCTAAAAACCTTGCAACAACCATCCATCAAACATTAATTAATTTTTGTGTGTGTGGTACTGGGGATCGAACCTAGGACTTTGTGCTACCACTGAGCCTCAGCCCCAAGCCCTAATGAATTTTTTAAAAATTTCTCCTATGTATTTAGTACAGGGTGACACTGTGAAGCTTGGACCTGTAGTGATCCTCCTGTTTTCAGCCTCCCTAGCAATGAGATTACAGGCATGCACCACCACACCAAGTCTTGGTGGCTGGCTCAGTGCACCCAGGGAGCAGGGCCAGGGCTGGCATGGAATGTGGTGCCAGGCATAGAGCTCCGGTCCCTGAGCTTGCCTAAGCAGGCACTTAGCTATCGCGTTGAGCTATCTCGCCAGCCCTGGTTACTTTGTTAGTTGGCACTTTCCTCCTCACTTCTTAATCATGTTAAACTTTCCTGCTCTATCTTTCCAGCCAGATAACACTAGTATTTTCTTCTATGGTTGTTCAAGTTACCATGGTTTCTTTTGTTACTGTTTTTTATTTATATATTTTTTGCTACTGTTTTAAGTTATAAAGTATTTTTTGTTTATCTTCCTCACACATAGAAACTATAGAAGAATGACTTTCTGAAATTTGAATTTCCTGGCTCTAGATAAAGTCCATCTAAGTGAATGTTAATCCATTTTTAAGCTATCTTTGCAAGCTGATCTTTGCAAGTAATCATCACAAAACACAATTTAATTTTGGAAAATCTCCTGTTTGTCATGTTTTATGTCCATCCTCCTTATGTAAATGGGTTCCAGGCATTTCCCTAAGCTATCAGGCAGGATTTGTGTCTCTTCGCCTGGGTATCACATGACCGCGCACCTTGGATGGCTTTGTAAAATAAAGCAAGAGCTCTTACAAGTTCGATTCCTTTCAGCCCACTCTTTGTGGAAGTAAAGCACTATAAAGTGCAGTGGAATTTCTAAAACTTTTAGGTAACACAGCTCCTCAAAAAAACTGTAAGAAATAATTCTTGATTGCTCCCTGGCTACATTAATGATGATTTTCCCTTGGTCTGATGACATACATGGATATTCCACCCATTTTCAAATCTTAGTATTTTATGCCACATAAAATCTTAGTATTTTACCCCACATAAAATCAAGCGTCCTATTTTATTTTACTTGGAATATTCAACCAAGTTTTCATTACAACTTACTCAAAATCTTACTGAGACTCTTTCTGTTCCACATAATCTAGGTGACAAATCTTGATGCAGTGGCAATGAACTGCTGTCATCATATGGCAATCTGAAATTAGATGCTGCTTCTTAACCGACAGTAATTGTACACTTGTTATATTCTTTTGAAACTGGGACCTGTTAGGTTTCTTTGTCCTACTCACAAAACACATAAAGGATTTCCTTTGATACAGAATAACTAAACCAGAACACTATTTCTACTGTGAAATGAGAATTTCCCAAACAAAAGACCTCCTTTCAAGACAGGAGGCAAAGGTCATAGTCCTTTAATTTCAAGTGGTTGTGTCTCAGATTGAACAAGGGTCCTCAAAACACAGTCTTGGCCTTTGCAGATTTTCATTATCTCAGAGGCCAATACCTAAATATTTTAGCCTGCATGATCAAGTATATGGAAAAAAAGGAACCAATGTATATATTATAGATATGTATCTTCCATATATGTATAATTGTTTCCAAAAAATACAGTGGTTTGCTCTAAGGTGCTCAGCCTTCTCATTTCACCTATGAAGCAAATGTTTATCTGAACTGAAAAAGAAAATACACTTAGGAATCTACCTAGATAATTACCTAAAGCAAGTCCCTGTTTACCTTTAAGCAAGATAATTAAATATGATTAGCACATTTTTCAATTTATGTTTAGAAACACATATTCTTTCCTGGCATTTGACTTTCTAGCTTTTCCAGTTTTTCCAAATGAGAGCTGTTTTTGTCTTTGGTGGCTCTTTTGACTTCTCTCTGTGGCTGACTTCTTTTTGTAAGAAGGTCTTGCTGAGTGTCCCAGGCTGGCCTTGAACTCTTGATCCTCCTGCCTCAGTCTCCTGAGCGTCTAGGATCACCGTTTGGTGCCTCTGTGGCCAGCAATGGCTAGCCTTGGCAGTACTAAGATATCCTGACACACAGCTGTCTCTTGGTGTATTTACAAGCTATGGAACTACATTAGGATCATATTTGGTTTATTTCACAGCCACACTCTGTGCTCTCAATTCAGATCCTTTCCTGACTAGTTTAGCTCCCGTGGCTTTGCGATTGTAAACACCAACAAACAACGCAATCACCCTAAACCTGAAGTCTTGGGTATGATTACATAAAAACAAGACAACTCATGAAAGATAAGTGAAAAACACAGTACAAAAAAAGGGTCCCAGCATTGGGTGTCCACAAAAGTGTCACCATAATATCTGTTTTAGTTTGTTACTTTTAAGAAGCATTTAAGAAATATACATACAAAGAAAAAGTTTCTTGCTTTGGCAGAACCCGGTTGATCTAGTAGAAATTACCCTCGTATCAATTATTTCCTCCCCAGAGAACTGAGGCCTGCACAGAATACCCATTCACAAACTCTACAGAGCAAACAGAAAGCAGGCACGGGAGTCTGCTGGGATCAGGCTGCACAGCGCCTCCGGCTGTGTGCTTACCTGGGTCGAGCTTCCGGGTCCCCCGTGGAGTGGCTTGGGGACGTTGACTGCTGAAGAGAGGGGCTGTAGGTTTGCTTTGGGGACCTTGGCACTTCAGTGAAGGAGGAGCCTCGCCCAGGGAATGAGAAGGACGAGGAACTCTCAGCCGCTGGGGTCGGGTCCTGGGCTTGTCGCGTGGCACTCAGCTCCTGCCCTCGTCTTTGGTTTTCCACTTCTAGAGGCGCCTCCTTGTCAGAAAGGTCACCCTTGTGGAGCAGGGCATAGTGCTCCGGTTCGACCACACAGGTCCTGAGCCCCAAGGTCTCAGACCTGGAGTAGGTGGAACTCAAGTCTGTGCTTGACTCTTCCTGCTGGTCAGCTTTTCCTCCCCGTTTCTCAACAGCATCCGGGTCCTTCCTGGACTTGGTATACCGAGACAAGTGCTCAGAGTCCTCCTCGGGATCCAGAGCTATCCCGTACTTCTCTGCCAGCTGTCGTCTCCTCTCTGCTTTGTACCTTGCAATCCTTTGGGCTTTGGACTCCTGACTGTGTGGGTCCATGACGCCTGGGTGACAGGATGTGTCACCATGTGTGCCTGAGACTTCTGTGCAGTATTTAGGTCGAGTTTGCTTGTCTAAAGAAGAGCCAGACGTTTCTTCTTCTTCATTTGATCGCCCTACAAGAAGACCACAGGGATAATGTGCACAGTCCAGTAAAGATGCACAATGTTCACACACACAAAGGTGTGCCACATAGCATGCGCTCATAGGGCCCTGCTCTGAAGAGGCCCAGCGCTCACCTTGCTGCAGGACCTGATGCAATCTGCTAGCATGCTAGGCAAGCCGAGATCTGCAGGGCCCAGGAGAAAGCCAGGACCACCAGAGCCACCAGAGCCAGGACCAAAGCCCAGCCCCTGGTAGTCCCAGAGGGCCTCTGTCCTTGCTATCAGCTCATCTCCCCTTATTTGTTTTCTTTTTTAAAAAATTTATTTATTTATTTGAGAAAGGGTCTTGCTAAATAGTTTGGGTTGGCTTTGTGCTCAGTTTTGTAGCCTCCAGACTGGTCTCAAACTCTTAGTGATCCTCCTGTCTCAAACTCCCAAGTGCTGGGATTATAGGTATGCACCACCACACCTGGCTCTGAGGCCAGCAGAACACATCCAGGGTTCTGGAGCCAGAACGGCATGGGATCAAACTCAGGTCCTTGCACTTGCCAGGCAGGTGCCCATGTCTCTGAACTATCTATCTTCCCAACCCAAGCCCTCTTTCTTCGCTTTTTGATCTGTTGTGGTTTGTAGTCCTACAGGCCTGACATTTGTATACATTTGTATATTGTGTGTGTGTGTGTGTGTGTGTGTATGTATGTATATATATATATATATATATATGTATATATATATGTATATGTATATGTATATGGCTTCCTTCAATTGTAACACACACATATGATTCAGAAGATGTCTAACATGAGAACACAAAAAGTTCAACCACCAATAATCACATTATACACTAGTAACTTGACAGTTTTATATATTCCATATACTCCTCTCAGTGTTTTATATAGTTCATTTCTTTTTCTATATGAAGTATTTAATGTTATTGTTTTATATACAAATTTTTGTCTTATATTTGGAAATCTTATTTTGAAGTTCATTATCTTTAAGCCTCACAATATTCTACCCAACAGGTCTTCCATAATCAGTCCTTGCTATAATGCTGTGTGTGGCTCCACCTTTCCACCAGCATGCTTTTCTTATCATAGTAAATGCATAGTAGTAGAATCAGTTTATCAAAGGGTACATCACTTTAAAAAGCTGCCTACACTGTGAAATTAACTGCTATAAATCCTGGATCAATTTATCCTTACATCTGCGAAACATATTTCCTCACAAGTACTGAGTGTTTATTTTTTCAAAACATTGCTTTTGACTATTAGAAAAAAAGAAAACATTCATTTATGCATTTTCTCCCTTATGTCACTGGCCATGAATATTGTCTTTCTTCTAGGAAATGCCTGCTTCAGCTTATTGCTATGTAATACTGACTCAGTGTCATTTTTATTAGAGCATAAAAACTTTTCTCATAATATTAGCCCTTTGTTGTCCATGAGTTTTTCCAGACTTGCCTGTCATTTAGTTTTGCTGTGACATTCATGTCTGTAAGGTTTCCTCTGAAGTGCAGAGGTTAGCCTAAGTCACCAACCTGCTCATTCAGTGGTTCCTTCCATGGCTTCTGTGCCATGAAGGCCTCTTCCCATTCCATGGAAATGAGACATTCACTTAAGTTCTCATGTTTCTCAATGTTTTCTTTAAAACAATACCATGAATAATTGGTCTTATCTTTGGTTTGGGAATGAAGTGGGAAGAGAGGCAAGACATGCCTTTACCCCCTGGCCAATGCATTTCCCTAATACTATTTTATCAAACAGTTCTTTTCCTCTTTAATATTTGATGTTTAAGTTATTATATGCTACGCAGCTGAATATTTTATATATACCAGGACTTGTTTCTGACTATGAATTTTAGTATTCTCATCTGACTACTCTTGATTCTTTATCTACAAACACACTCAGCTACCTTATCTTCGACAAAGGGGTCAAACATGTTTACTGGAAGAAAGATAGCCTCTTCAACAAATGGTGCTGGAAAAATTGGCTCTCTACATGCCAAAAACTAAAACTTGACCCAGGTCTATCACCATGCACTAAAGTCAAAATGGATTAAAGATCTTAATATTAAAACAGAAACACTAAATCTCCTGGAAGAGAAAGTGGGAGGAAATCTTGAAGACATAGGGGTAAGCAAAGAGTTCATGGACAAGAATCAAAATGCACATTTAACACTTGAAAGAATCAACAACTGGGACCTCCTCTGTCTGAGAAGTTTTTGCATGTCAAAAGAAATTACCAACAGAGTAAAAAGACAACCCACAAATTTCAAAAAAATTTTAACAAATAAGTATTCAGACAAAGGTCTTCTATCTAGAATTTATAAAGAACTAAAAAACATTAGGATCCCAAAATTCAAGACCCAATCCAGAAATGGGCATCTGAGATGAACACACACTTCTCAGAGAAAGAAATTCAACAAGCCTATAAATACATGAAGAAATGCTCCACATCACTAGCCATTCGTGAAATGCAAATCAAAATAACACTTAGATACCATCTCACCCCAGAAAGAATTGGCTATCATGAAGAAATCAACCGACAACAAATATTGGAGAGGGAAAAGGAAACTCTTCTCCACTGCTGGTGGGAATGCAGATTGGTGCAACCAATACAGAAAGCGGTGTGGAGGCGCCTTCAAAAACTAGAGCTGGATATCCCATTCAATCCAGCTATCCCCCTACTGAGAATTTTTCCAGAAGAACTGAAAACATCATATCATAGTGATCTCCATGCACTATGTAAATAGAGGTTGATATAATTTACATCAGTTAAAAAAACTTAATTCTCTAGGTTTCTGGCCATAGAAAAGTAGGGACTGTAGACACAAGCAACCTGCAAACAGTGTGACATGAGACCAACAGTCCTGTCTGAGGAAGGAACCAGAAACACTGGCTACAGTGCAGAGCCTTACAGCCAAAAATGGGGTAGGAACACCAGCGCTGACCTGGGCACACTCCTGGAGGCCATGCTGAACAGCTGAGGTCCCAAATGGTAACCCTTTGCAACCAAGGAAAGGCGAGGTCATGTTCAACATGCTGTTTAATATGAAATCCATATGCAATATATTTAACTTATTTACACTAAAACAATTTAAATAGGATGTTTTATTGTACAAAATGTAAGAATCTACATTTATATAAGAATCTTAATAAGAATAAGGACCTTATGCAATCTGGGCCGTCCAACCTGAGCTCTGTTAGGTTTAAGCCTACTGTAACTGTTGCAGGGCACCTGTCTCATTGATTTTTCATTAAACAAACCATGTCCTAGAAGTGTTTGGCAGCAGACACCCTGCTCAGTATCAGACACAAAGCCTGCCTTTCTCTAGGTTTCTGGCCAGCCATAGAAAATTAGGGACTGTAGACACAAGCAACCTGCAAACAATGTGACACGAGACCATATGGATGCATATGGATTACACATTAAACAGCATGTTGAACATGACCTCGCCTTTCCTTGATTGCATAGAGTTACCGTGGGGGAGAGGGGGACACAGTCCGTCATCCGTCACCAGCAACATGCCCAGGGGTGTTACTGCACTTTTACTGCCATGGAATGAGGCAGAATGGAGCTGATTGTTTGTTGTGGTTGTTTAACAGGCACGTTTATGAAAAAATTATAGACACACAATTTACTTGCAAACAACTCACTCCCAGTACTGTTAGATGCTACGTGGAAAGTGCATAAGACCTGCGCCTGGCAGGCTGCTTGGTGCCAGGCCACGGCAGGACAGGCAGGCTCACCAGTGTGGGGGCTCGCTGGGTCGGAGGCACGCATGTATCTGGGTGTGTCCTCCTCCAGCAGGCGGTGCGTCACGAGCCCTGTGCAGCTCTGCAAGAGGACCGGCTGGGCGTCATTTTCAATTCCCTCCAAGCGTCTGGCAATTCTCTCCTTCCTGTGCAGTACATCCAACAAGGCTCAGTGAGGCACAGAAATGAATGCACAGGGATGACAAAGCACTGTCGCGCTTTGCTAAACTCTTTCTAGGGACGCACTAGGGGTGTCTTACCTTTTCATTTCTAAAAATTCTTTTTCCTTTGGTTCAAAGAGCTTTCTTAATTCTGCAACTAAAACAAAAAGAGCAAAAGGAAAATAGTTAATAGTCATGCTTTCATTCATTCATGCACCATTGGTGTGCTGGACTTACCATTTTGTTCTCTGCTTCCAGGGAACACTGCACACTACACCAACAGAGCTCCTGCCTTCTCCGAGTTTTGTTTTCTTCCAGGAGAGGCAGATGCCAATAAACAGAGGTACATGCAGAGCCACACACAGAGGTCCGCACTCACACGTCACATGCTGAGCAATGATTCTGCTGCACCTTGGAGTCAAAGGAGCCCTGACTGGCAAGTTTTCTCTAGAGAATTGTTTTTAGCAGAAATCTAAATTCTATCTGCTTTTGACTTTTGCTAAGCTTAACAAAAGTACTCTAAGCTCTTACTCTAGAAAATGTTTATAAATCCAGAGACTTAGGATTCTGGAGTCCACAGGTCATTGTGAACTCCTGGCCACTCCTATGTCACTTATCATTTAAGATGCAAATGTCTGCATCTAAATGACCCTGTTTGGAAGATATGTGTTCACTAGAATGTTGTCTACCTGAGCTTTGTGTCAACCTAGGTTCTAAGCTTCCCCTCACAGGCTTTCCTGCAAGAACATGTTCCCATAGGTTTCCTTGCTTTCCTTCCAGGGGAAAGTGGATTGTGCTCGAAGTGACGACTCAGTTCTTCTGGCAGCACCGGAGAGGCAGGAAAAGATATTTTGCTGAGGTTAAGAGGTTCTCCTACGATGCAGTGGCGGGAGATGCCTGGCCACTGCTTTCATAGGAGGTGGTCAGAGATCGTGAGGAACAGAGGTCTCTCTTCCTCCTTCTGAGCTGCATTTACTCCTAAGGTCCTCAGAGCAGCTCCTGCTGAAGGGCCAGGAATGGAGGAAGAGGAAGGCAGGATATCCAGGGCCAAAACCATTCTGAAGTACTGAGGCAGAGGAGTAACACCAAAGAGGGTGTGAAGATGCAGAGTTCGATTTTCAACTGCTTCAGCTTACATGGTAACTTTTAGTAGTGAATCAAAATCACATGGTTTCTATAATGCTTTCTGCAGTGCTATAACCCCTTTCATTTTATTTTTAAATAATAATAATAAAAAAAAAAACACCGCACAACGTTAAGGCTTTAGTTGAACTGCCTTTTGTTAAGGTACCTGGCTTTAAAAAGTACTTGGGGAACCGAAGAAGGAAAAAGGCAAATATGAGGTCAGCCTGCAGAGTCTAGTGAGACTCGTCTCCAGACAGTAATCCCAGCACACTGGGAGGCTGAGGCAACATCGTGGCTTTGAACCCAGCCTGGGCAACTAACTTAGTGATACAGAGACCCCATCTCAAAATTAAAAGGAAGGATATAGCTCAGTGTGAAGGTCCTAGGTTCAATCCTCAGTACTAGCAACAAACAAAAAATTTTGAAAGGGCCGGGAATGCAGCTCAGTGGCAGAGCACACAGAATCTACCCCTAGCATGGTAAAAAAAAAAAAAAAAAATCGTCCTCCCAGGCTTCTGAATTTTCTCAGTTTTCCTCCCCAGGAGTCAGAGTGACTACAGGCAAAGGCGTGCCTTCCTGGAGGACTCACTGCCTTCCTACCTAGGAGATGGGGGAGAGAGATTCTGGGCATTCTACCACCCTGCCTGGCCTGATTAGCCTGGCTAATGAAAGATTCCCAGCCAATAAAGTTAGTTTGGGTGAGAAGACAGGGCTCCAACTTTACTACTGAGTAGTACTTGTTTTAAAATATTTTCAACACTGACATGCACCAAGGAGTTTTAATGAATTATTTAATCCCCAAAGAGAAGAACAGTACTGTCTTTTTCATAAGACTATTTAAGAAGTCTGGCTCTGAAAGGTACATCTTCAACCCCTGACTCCTACTCATAACTGAGACACAGGGTAGTATTAACAGGGTCCTGAAAAGCATAATGGTAGTTAACTTTACTTCTCCCAGATTATTTTAGTTGGGTACACGTAAAACACACTGACACACAGAATGTCATAACTCCCATTGTGTTCTAGAGACTGTTTTATGTTTAAGTTTTCTACAGATATTTACAAGTAAGATATTTGTTATGGCTTGTATCTAGTTGTCCCCTCAAAGCTTCATGCAGTCATGGGGCAGACTTCTAGGGTTTGTGATTATTTCATGATCCAGTGCTGGCAGTAAGGGTGTGAGAGCTACACCTGGCTTGGGGCAGATAGCCTGGATGCACTATAAGGAAAGGAGAGTGGCATGCTTTCTGCCTTTTGCTGTTTTCCACTGCCTTGAACTGCTGCCCTCTGCTATGTGCTGCTCTGCCTTGGAGCCAGCCAAGTATGGACTGAAACCTCCATAAACTGTGAGCTAAATAAACATTTCCTTCCTTCATTTTGGGTGTCAGGTATTTTGTCCCAGCAATGAGAAAAAAGTAACCAACACAATTTTTAAGAGTCTAGCAGTATGCTTAAAGGCTCAGTGACAATTCGCTTCCTGCCATTCTTTGTTGCCCATATTCTAGAAGGAAAGGTCAACTAAAAATAACATTTTTGTAAATAGCTTTTAAAAACTGATGGGAAATACTGTGTTGGTAAATAGGATCATTAAACTATCTCTGAACAGTAAAACAAACCACCACTATCAACAACAACGAAAACCTTGTGGGGAGATCCTGAAAAGTCCTCATCTACAACAAAACTCTGCTTTCCCCACCACCAACACAGTGACAGCAGCCAATCCCAGTGGAATTTGTCCTTGGCAGGGTTACTTTCACTGCTCCTTTCTTTGCTGGCATAGATCCTAACTCCCCGAAGTGATTAAGATGTTACCTGCTAAGTAGTCTTCTTTAGAGTAGCAGAGCCCAAGACATCTGTTGGTGTTCATGTAACACTAGGAAGCGTAAATTGCCTCTTTACTCTTTAATTCAGAGTGCCAACTAATACAAACCATGGGAACCACTGTGGCGTTTAATTTGCAGCAAAGTAAAATGTTTGTAGCCAGTCCCAGCAGGTCAAGGTCAGTTGTGACGCTTAGCCAGACGAAAAGAACAAAAGTGAATACAGTCCCTGCTCTGGTGGAGGAAGACCCTGCTCAGCCTGTAGCCTTCCTGACTTCTCATCTATCTCCTGTTCCTCCCTGCAGAGACCTTTTGTGCACCTGGGCTCTCCAACAAGGTGTTTGGAGGATGACATTCCCCTGCACTGTCACAGCCCTTGCATAAACCTTATTTCCTTCTACCAACCCTCACCTCCCAAGTCCTGGCTTCCATGTGGTGAGCAGACAGACTTGTTCCAGCAAGATAAGCATTCTCTTTCAATATTGTCTAAGGGCTTTGATTTCATGAATGGGAATCAGACAGGTGTTCAAATCCTTGGCTGTCACAGAAGCTAAAACTCAACCTGGAGCAGTAACAGCAAAGCAAGAGATGGATAGGTCAGGTCCTCCTCCATGGGCCTCCTTGCTCCTTGCTAGACAGAACCTACTGGTCACTATGCCAGTAAACACTGCCAGTGGACAACCATTGACTTCTGGGCATCAGGAAAAAGTTTCAGGGTCACATTTGATTGAGAGACACCAACTCAGAAGCCTGCTCTAAAATAGGTGGTGATGTGCTTATGAGTGGGAACCATGAGCACTGCACTGCACTGAAGTGCAGCAGGTCGAGTAGCCCTGGTTGCGCTCTGGAATGCTCCATCAACCCTAGCTCCTGTTACACAAGTACCTCCATAACAACATACACAGAAAAAAAAAATGCCTCCACATTTCCAGTGCCTCCAAGGGATGGCCCTGGATTAAGAGCCACTGATCCCACTAGAAAGGTATCAAATGGGCATCTATTCCCTGGATGTCTGTCACTTACCCAGGACAGATTCCCTGCTCACCACCACTTTCTTCTCCGCCATACAGAGACTCCCAAGCAGTGGTCCGCCCAGCAGCAAATGGGTGCTCGGGATTGCACTTCTTCAGTTCTCTCTGATGGCTCCTCAAGGAATGGGGGAGGCCATGCCTTAAACTATACTTGAAAGGTATTGGAAAGCCTAATGCTCCTCAGTGGAAATCTACAGTAACTACTTCAGAAAATTTTCAAAAAATCCCTCCAGCAAAGAGCAATGTATTTTCCAGTTCCTAAGATTTGCCTCCTATCTACACATAGGAGGTTACACATAAGACATAATGGTACAGGATGGTACAAGGATTTGAATCTAGCTTCTTTTCTCCAAGCCCATAATTTCAAAGCAAAATTAGTAGCACAAACATAACTGATTATTTATTTATTTTTGTAGAACTGGCGATTAAACTCAGGCCCTTATGCTTGCCAGGCAAGCACTTATCCTACTGAGCTATCTCCCCGGCCCTCACTGAAAGCACTTCAGTTAGGTAGGAAATACTAACATTTCATGGGAATTGCTGAGGTGCGCGCATTTTCTCTACCTCACTTTTACCTGGGCTCTTGTAGTTCTCATTACATCTTCTGGTTAAATTTTTGGTCAGATTTATCATAAACATCGAAAAAAAGCTAAATTAAAAATCATGAATGGAAGTCAGCCCTGCTGTGGAAACAGATGTAATAAATCCATCGCTTGATGTCTACAGGCTACTGTCACTCCTATCAGTGTTTTTCTTGCCTTCTTAGAAGTTGCCTTAATGCTTTTATGTAATTTTACACATGTAGAAAATTTAAAAGATTCCTTCCATAATATATTAACATTTTTACTACTTGTGGTATATTTTGTCCTTTTTTTCTCTCTCTTTTATAAATTTTATGTGTTTTGGTACAGGGTCTCACTATGCAGCTCAAACTCATAGTGATCCTCCTGTGTCAGCCTCCCCAGCGCTGGGATTACAGGTGTGCCCCACCATGGCCAGTCTTGGTGGCCCGCTCGGTGCACCCTGGGTGGGGCCAGCACAGCATGTGGTACTGGGGATGGAACCCAGGTCCTTGCACTTGCCTCTGCAGGTGCTTAAACTGCTAAGCTATCTTAGCAGCCTCTTTTTCTCTGTCTTAATACACATATTTAAGCATGTATATATGTGTATCTGTATATACACATTCAAGCCTATATAATTACATAATATTTTAACACCATAAAAAGAATTTGTAGCAAGATGTGTGTTTATCTCTAAATTCTGCAGTATTTTTAAAAATAAGCAATGAAATGTTTTTCAAAAGCAAATTCAACAGCCATAAGTCAACTGACTTTACATGGTGTCATAACTATAACCTAAAAATGGTTCAGGTTTAGTAATATGAGGCATCATGCAATAAAGGTTGTAAACAAGCAGAGGTGGTCTAGCTTCCATCATGATAAGGAATGTTTCACTTTGCTCTCCCATAAGGCTTTCATGCATACTGGATTACCTCTTTCTACCTGCTACCTTCATTCCTTGCTCTTATTTTAATAATTTAAAATGAACAGAACCTCTGGGGCAATATGGAGCTTAGCAGTCATTTTCTAGTTATTTCGATCAGAATTGGGTGGCCAGTTTTCAGCTAAGACTGCTTAAGAATATTCAATAGCAGGGCTCTCCTATGCCATTAAGTTACTTACTAGCACTTCTTGGTAATAAGAATTATAAATATTCTGGATAACTTGGTCTCCTCACTGCTGTTCTTGGAATAGCTTCTTTGATTCTGTCTGAGAAGCAGAAGTGTTCTAGTGAAGGTACTTTGGGTTTACTCACCCAAACCTAAGTACAGTGGAACCTTCCAAGGCAATAAGTGGTAGGAAACTGTCAATAACACTTCTCTGCCCTCTGCCACGTGGCAGTTGACCACACAGGTGGGCCTGACACACCCTCAACACTGGTCTTACTGCCCAGGGGGCTAATATTCTTTAATTTTTACACCTGGACAGCAGTGATTCACATATAGACAAGCAGCGAACAAAATGACTAATTATAGGCAAGAAGAATAAGAGAAAGGGGAAACAGCTGAAGGACAGGGGTTTCTTTATGGATAAAGAAAATGTTCTAAAACTGAATATGGAGATGAACGTACAACTCTGTGACTATCCAAAAGTCAATGACATGTACACTCACTTGTTGAACTGTAGGGTACATCATAATAAAACTGGCTAAAGAAAGCAAAGCATTTGGCTCATTCCAGGAGTCATGATTATTTTATGTTTTGAAATGGAGTCTCACTGTGTTGCCCAGTTTGGTCTCAAACTCCTCAGCTTCAGGTAGCCTCCTGCCTCAGCCTCCCATGTAGCCGGGACAACAGGTGCATGTCTCTGCCCCCAGCTCAGCATATTCATTCCCACATGGAAAAATCTACTTTAATGTTCTAACTTTGCATAGGTGCAGATTGTCAATCCCTTGTTTTCTTTTTTGCGGTAGATACACAGTTTGGGGAAGTTCCCAAGGTTGGGGGTGGGGAGGGATGATGACTATATTAGTATCACTGGAGCAACACTCTCTCACTACATGAGCATAAAGGAGCTACTGCACACTCAGAAAGCTCTATATCACGGTAACAACAGAGCACAAGCACATTCAACTCTTTTTCAAACATCACAGTTACAAGTCAATAGGTAAAATCATTAACAGATCTGTGAAGATGGAGACCCACAGACTGCCATCACACCTGGTTATTTCCAGCTGTGCTGATCCTAGTCACAGAGAGCAAAGACTACAAGACTGCAGGACTGAAGAGACCTGCACTGGAGGGCAGAGGAAGGGCACAGCACTTTGAAAACATGCTTCAAAGATGTTTTGCTGTGCCTCGCTGGGTGTGCTGGCACACTCTTATAATCCCAGCACTCTAGGAGGCTGAGGCAGGAGGATCACAAGTTAAGACCCAGCTTGGAAACGTAGTGCCTTAGCAAGACTGTGTCTCAAAATGCAAAGGGTAGGGTGGGCTACGAATGGAGCTTCAGGCTTCGGCCCTGAGCCCTGGAGCAGAAAAACTAAGATTTAATATTTAAAGCCTTGTTAATTTAGAAACATAAACCTGGTTAATACATAAAATGAGCATTTTATGGTTTGGGTAAGTTCTATTTTTATAATCAATTACGATATAATTTATACTACATCTGGTTAATAATCTGCCTCTTTAAGTTTTGCTATGTATGAACTTATAGTACAATGAGTCTTAAGCAGTCTTAAGATGCTTCAGGGCTTAGTATCTCATGGTATCTTTACTTTTTCTGAATGTGACATTTTCTATGGCTTCATTCATTCATTCATTTTTAAAGGAATCGGTAGAAAAGGAGGAAGAGGGATGCTTTTGGTACAAAAAACTGTTATCTGCAGTTTCGCTTTCCCCAGTTGCAGTTTCCTCCAGGTAACTGCGGTGTGAAAATATTACTATTTGCCTCAACTCTTTCAAAAGAGAAGGCAAAGGAAACACACATTCACAGAAATTTTACTGCAATATGTTGTTTTAATTATTGTATCATTAGCTATTAATGTCTTACTGTGTCTGGTTTATGTTAAAATCATCATAGGCAATGTACGCACAGGAAAAAACCCACGCCGCCCAGGGCACAAGGCTAGCTGGGTTTCGGGGATCCACTTGGAGTCCCGAAGGTTCTTCCTGCAGAGAAGCGGGCTATGGTGCCACCAGCTAGCAGGGTTTTGTCCTCAGATGAACTCTTATCTGTCTCCTTATAATTTTGTGCCTCTCTTCTAATTTCTTGGTCTCTGGAGCAGCAAAGAATAAGCCTATATTTTATTTGACAGTTTTCTAAGGACTTGAAAATGGCAAAATGTCCCTTTGCAAGTGTTCTTCACCATCCTAATCCCCTGGACTATTTCAAATACCCCTCTTATCAGACTGTCTCAGCGTGGCACCCCACAGCTCCTCAGGACATACTCCGATTCCTCAATGCACCTTTTCAACTGGATTTAGTTTCTATTAAAAGAATATTTTTTACTGTCTAATTTCTTTCAGGCTGAATCTTTTTTTCTTTTCCTTTTGAAATAGAGAAAAAAAAAATCTTCCTCTCCATCAACTCTGTGGGGATGAGGATATTTTGTGATCCTCTTTGCAGTTAATGATCACTCTTTGCAGTTAGTGGGGGCAAAGAGAAGATCGAGCATTGTGTACACTGCTGCAGAGGGAAAGCTAGAGGGACTCAGGCTCCAGCAGGTACAAAGATTTTATGACCTGTACACCTTTTACTGGTGGAAAGAGGAGTCACCAGACTCCGGGGAGGAACTTAGGGCAGAAGAAAGGGTCGGCTACAGTGCACACAGGTCCAAGGAACGGTAAGTGGAAATCCCTGGCTCCAGGCATCAACAGGCCAACGTGGGAAGGGAGCCCTGAAGGGAGGGCAGTGAGGGGTTAGGGAAGCTTGGGGCTGTGGGAGGCTCAGGGACAAGGTTGTACTTAAGAGCAAGAGGAGCAAAGTTGACTCTGCTCTCTCTCCCTATTGCCTCAGCCTCCACTGACAAGGTGGGAATTTCTAAAAGTAATGGGGAAGAACGATTGGACAGTCGAGGGTTTCAAATGCAAGGGCAGAGGGGCCTCAAGGGAAGCTACTTCTGGGATGGGACAGAAAGTATCACAAAAGACATCATAGTGGGGCGTAGGGATAGAAGCCCTGGAAGACACACACACACAGCGTGACTCCTGACATGTGCCCGACCCTGGTTTCCAGTGCAGGAAAGGTCTTACCTTTGGGAAGCGCAGGTATAGGCTTAGCATCGAGTCCTCTTCGGTGGTGAGCAAGTTGTTCTTTATTCTCAAGCAGGAACTCTTTCTGAAAGCTACAAGTACGGTCATGAATGAAGTGTTAAAACTCAATTTAAATCAAGGTATAGGATAGCAAGAGGGAAAAGGCAGAAAGTTAAAAAGTCACTGTTTTCAAGTAGTCAAATGCGTGCATGGACATAGGAGTAAATAGCTATAATTGGGGACCTATATTAGTAACTGTTTGCAGTTACTGTATATGACTGTGGCTTTTGTACATTTAAGTAATTACAGCAGGCTGGCAGGGTGCAGTGTGCAGGGAATGGCCTGGACCAAGGAGTCCTAGCTCTTTGTGCAGAAGGGCATCATTTCCCCTAGACCCCAGAGGTGCTGTGTAGGCGTGCATGAATCGCTGGCCTCTCTGCACTATACCCTTCCTCAGGAGGCCAGCACCTTGTTGAGGTGATCTCTATGTCATCTTCTAGCATCACAGTTCTATGAAAGTAGCACATGCCCTCAAGGGGCCAAGAAACCAAGGCACAGTCAAGCAGTATAAAAGGCTCACAAGGCTGATCTTGGACTAAAAGAGGAAATGAAAAGAAGAACAATACGGAATGGAGCACCTCTTGCGTACTTTCTCCTTCTATTAAGCATCTTCCACCGGACACCTCTGTTATCACCACAAGCCCCATGGGATGCCTCACTCAAATGTTTTACAATTGGCTCTGCCCTTCCAGCCATGCAAAAAGCAGCTGCTTTGCAAAGCTGCTGGTGGCATAAACACTTCCTCCACAGCCCACTACTGCGTGCTTCTTTAGGGCACTCACTCAACTCCACACTGGGAGAGAGGGATGAGCAGGTGACAGGAGGGTGTGTGCGTGCTGCAGCTCAGCTCCAAGTTTACAAGGCATGCCCAAGGACCCATCCGCAGAGGGGAGATCAGATTGAAATCTAGCTCCTGCTCCAACCCTGTCCTATGTGCAGCTGGCCCTGAGATCCCTGGATACGCAATGCCTGGGTCTCATATTGTGACCTGCTGTAGCCAGGCAAGGTAGAGGAGCCTGAGGCCTTGAAGGAAGAAAAGAAACCCAACAAAAGAGGAAATCGCTATTGTCCAACACAATGGCTACTTCCGAATAGAGGGAAATAATAGGCCTAAAAATGCATCTGGTATGAAACTGACCTGGCGCTTTGCTATGAAATGGATGAGGGTCTTCCACAAGTCCACATGTAAAGGTTCAGTCCCTAGAGTAGCACTCTTGGGAGGGCTGTGCAGTTCAGGAGGTGATCCTTGCAGGAGGTCCTTAGGTGACTGTGGTGTACCACGGGGGCAGGGGGCTGTGGGATGCTTATGTCTTCAAAGCTTGAGATGTGAGCCTTGCTTGCTCTTATGCATGGCCCCACTGGCACATGCTGCCCACACCACAGGCCCATAAATTTTCAGAACTGTGAGCCAAGATAAGCCTCTCTCATGTCAGAGATTTAGGTGTATTGGGGTGAGGCTAACTGTACTCTCATGCCCCTGTCCCTCTGTGAGAGATGGAGCAAGTTGCTATGCATACGCTCATAGTATCTGAGTGGGACCCAACAATAAGGCACATTCCACACCCAAATTAAATTTGAAGCAACTTCCAAACATCTCGAAACACTGTAACTATCTACCATTAGTAGAACTAAGTCTATTGGACATCTTAGCAACTCGATGTAAGTGCAGTGGAGCTTTATGAATATAAATACATACCATATGCCTATTAAAGTACCGAGAATGACTGAACCTTATGAAGCCAATGAAGATCCTAGGATGGCTGTCTACTCAGAAACTTAGGCATTAGTACCAGCATCTCCATAGTGAATTGTTAGGCAGTGAGGGTTACTTTGTATTTTATTCAGATGTATGATGTAGTATAAGTGTAAAAAAAAAAAAAGCAGAAATATATGCTACTTAAGTAGTATAATGGTATTTTTAATTGAGACTTTAACTCCCACATTAAATATTTTGACGAAGCATGCTTTTGTGGTACAAGGACTCAAGCCTAGGGCCTCCCACGTGTTACATGCATGCTCTACCACTGAGTTACATCCCAGCCTGAGAAACATCAAGAAATATGTATTACATGAATGACTGACTGCTATGAAATGCTCCAAATGCATACTATAATTTGCCCCAATGTGTTTTATGTATATACTTTATGCACTGCTAGTATGATAGCCAGGGGCAAAAAAAATCACAAATATTGAGAATTAGAAAGGCATGTATTCAGTAACATCAGTTATAGCTATCCCACCCTTCCCTCCCGTTCCCTTTGTTCCTCTCCCCTCCCTTCCCTTCTCTTCCCTTTCCTTATCCAACTATATCTTGGAAACAGCACGCATCGTATGACTCAGTTTTTAATGTAACCTTCTTTCCTCTGCTTTAGTCATCTGAAAAGACCCTGCCCTCTGTTTTCAGGGTGCTTTCTTTTTCTTTTTAAAAAACCCTACCCTTCCTCACCTTCAGAATAACATATACTTGCTATTTTTTTTTACATTTGCTCACCTTATATACATGTATGAAATATTAACATATCTGCATATAGAACTATCTCTAAAATCCAGCTTTGCTTGTATAAGCTAGAATCTACATGGCTGAGGATATTTTGCTCCCATGCCTCTTGCCTCTTGCCTCTCTTCCTCACTCCTGTCAGGGGCCTGACAACTTCTGAGGAAGCAGACAGACAGACAGGAAGAATGAGCTGACTGGGCAGGAGCCTGTGGCTCAGGCTCAAGAGGGTCCCTAAAGCTGCAGTTAATGCAAGACCCCCTAATTCCACAGGACACTGGATTCTTAGCAAGAATCACATCTCTTCCCCTGGATTTTCTACAGACAAAGGCACCAAGCAGCAGTGAAAATACAGGCAAGACCCCCAGTAAGGAATTCTGTAACCCCTTGTGTCATCTGTGGGGCATGAGCCGCCCCTCCTTCATGCGTCATCAGAGGTGCCAGAGGGGAGTCCATGCCCAGCTCTTGGGGCTGCAAGCTGCACACCTCTGAGCTCTGAGGCAGAGCTGGGGTCCCTTTCCCATCTCCCTGGATGAGGATCCCTGGATGGACAACCTCTGTGGGCCTTGGCGGGCTGCTGCAGCTCAGCTAAAAGTGACAGCCTGGATTTCAGCGTGAAACCACCTCCTTTTTTGTAGGTCATTAGTACTGATGCCTTTCCATACTATAATTTAAAAATTCATATTAAGAAATATTTTGTATTTTTATACAACTATATCTTGGAAATAGCACTCATTCATATGACTCAGTTTTTAACGTAGCCTTCCTTCCTCTGCTTTAGTCATCTGACAAGACCCTGCCCTCTGCTTCCAGGGTGCTTGCTTTCTTTCTTTTTTAAATGTGTCCCATTAACCTACTTAAATGCCTAGAAGTAGCAACAAAGGGGAATTTTATTAAAGGGAGTGCAGGGCGTCTGCCGTTATTTTTGTCTGTTCTTCACAGCGTGGATGCTACTACCATTGCAACTCCCAGGGACCTATGGGGTAGAAGGCTACCCTACAGTCTGTTTGTTCTGCTATTGAACTGTGAATTGTAAGAGGAGTGAGGTGAAACCCCATGACTTCATAGTTTCATTTCTCTGGGTCTGGAGGACGAGGCTCCTTCCCCATAGGCAGGTTCTTAGACTTGCAGCATGTTACATACTTAAGGTATCCACAGTCTGTGGATTTGATAGGTCCAAGAGAACCCATACGTAGGTCCACAAGAATAATAGCAATGGTGTGAAGATTAATGTGTTCTACTGAGTCCTGTCCACTGAACTGTTTACCTTTTGCATTTCATGCTTTTCTATCCCTAAATATGCGATACTTTCCTACTTCTCTTTTATTTTTCTTAGTCACTGACTTGCTCTACTGCTATTGACAACCTTCTAGGGACATACTACGAAATATGCCTCAGGTTCTATTCAAACCATGCTAAAGATGTGAAATGGGTCTGCTTTAAACACTATGTCATCAGTTCCTCTTTCAGCTAGTGACAACCGTGCTGATCACCCTGGGTCATTATTACTCTCAGTTTACCTGTGCATGCATGCAGCACACCTATGATTTGTCCTATCTTGTGTATTCATAAGATCAAACAAGAGCGAGGCTCTGCCTGAGCAGCACAGGAGGTGCAGGTCCTTTTAGTAACCTGACAGTATCGTAGCACATTAGGAACAAATGCATTTGTGTAGAATGAAGGGCAGGTCAGGGGCTTGGTTCTCCAGTACAGTGAGTTTTAGGTGGACATTCATGCCTGAGTGTGGAGGGGGTGACTCTGTCTCCACTGGAAAACACCCACTGCAACGGTGACAGAGGTCCACAGTGGAGCGCCTTTTTGGCTTACACTCTTACTTGGACAGTGTCTGACAACCAAGATGACATAGCAGGGGCCTTAGCACCTATGATATCCAAAGTCACACAAGTGAGGAGAGAGAGAGTATGGGACCAGGCAACAAGAACTCACAGGGACAGATGGGCAGATACAGATGGAGGGGGCGGGAAGGAGGGAGGGCAGGAAGGAAGGGGTGTGGAAAGAAGGTGGAGAGGGAAAGAGAGGGAGATGAAACAAAGCCTTTTAACCCTTTTTACAAGTCAAAAGATCCTTTACTTGGTGGACAGATTCCAAGAGGATGGGCCATGCTTAGAGGTTGGTGGGGGGCAGAAAAGACTACATTCCTTTATAAATTTGTAATTAATGATAAGCAGCATAGACATTCTTGTCCTCCACTAGTTCCCATGAATGGCATTAACTACAAAGACAGTCTTCAAGTCAATTTGCTTCATACTATATAATACAATAGGAACTGTTAAGGAGCAAACCTAGGGCCTCGTACATGCTAGGGAACTAGTTACATGGCCAGCCACTACTTCAAATTTCAATGATTAAAACTTCAGGAAGAACACACATTGCCAAACACTTAAATCCGTGAGTTAGGAATTTAAGAGGCTGTGGCTGGTGGAGTGGCTCAGTGGTAAAGCAAACGCCCAGCATGAACAAGGCCCTGATCCCCAGCACGCTGGGAGGGAGAAATTCAGGAGAATCATTTTTTAACCCACTACAAATCTCCAAAATGTAATATTCCTTGAACAAAGGCTACTTTACCTTGGAACTTTTCTTTGATGTGGGAATCCAATGAAGCTTAAGTTTTTCTTGTTGAAATCTAAGAAAAAAGAAATAATGTATCATTGAAACAGCTACACGGTAACTTAAAAAAATCCAATGGGAAAACATTCTTTAAGCTCTCCTGACACAAAAAAAAAAATTAAGAAAAAAGAAAACCACTGACCAGGCAAATAAGAATGCAAAACTGACAAATTCTAAGAATCAAATTCCATATATAAATTTTACATAGGCAAATGTTTTGTTTGTTTGTCTCTTCTGAAGGGAATAACCAGTTTGGGTCAGGGTAACCAGAAACACTGAATGGAATCTTCGTGACACCTTTTGGGATATCCTTAAAAATGGGGTGGTGGTGGGAGTGGAGAGCAAGAGTCCTGTCAGCTGTGCTTCACTGCTTTCATTAGAAGCTAAACAATGGGGTGTCAAAATAATCACACCTTTATTTTTGAAGATGAGATATATTATGTAAAGACAAGTGATAACAATTCCATAAAAGAAAAGCACATATCCTGAGTGAATGGGTTAATCAAAACCAGGCAGAGACAAAATTTATAACCAGCCTAATGGTAAGTAATCTGTTTTACAGCTTCTGGCACAGGAAGCGCTTGTCCACTCCCACACCACAAGCAGTTTTCTCACAGAGAAACTTCTTCCCAGTAGATTTTACTACTTAATATTTAGGGGCAGAAGCCTGAGGCATGAAAGGAATCAAATACACCATGCACTGGCATTTATTACTCAACACGGAAACACACCTTTAATCCTGGAATTTGGAAATTCGGGCCAGTGAGAGAAACACAATAAAGTGAAAGGCATAATGTTAATGAAACAGCCAGGATTTTCTTCTAATCACACCGGCATTCCATTAACTATATAAAGAAAGAGAATTCAGTTCACAAAGCTATCAAACAGTGAAGAAGAAAGTTCCTGAATCAGAAACTGTAGTTTTCTAGTTGTTTTTGAATAATGTGTCTGTGGTGTACCATATTTTTGATACTTAACAGTAAAGATTTAAGTCAGACATTGAAAATACCCTCAGCCTTTTATTTCTGTTAATCACTGAGCAGACAATACCACTTCAGGAATTAAACTGAAAGCTCAGATCTTTCTCTGTGCTGGGAAGGAAGCCATTGAAAAGACAATATTTTGTTCCAAACTGTCTCACATGAAGAGTTAATAAAAAGAGACTCACTCACCACTGCCTACAAGATATAATTTACTACAGATAGCATTTGGTTTAGAAAAAATATTTTGGCTACAGTGCAGCACATCCAGAATTTGATCCAAAGTCTGGCATTCCAATTTAATGTGCAATTTTTTCTTATATAAAAACTTTGCTGGGTCAGCAGAATCTCTAGTTCACTCACAGAGAAATGTACATTTTCAGCAACTACAAGATAAGCTCCTTTATAAACTCATCTAGATACTTGAAGTATCCTATGAGCAGACTGCGTCGCTAAGCAGGCACCTGAAAAAGCAGGGTAAATGGAGGATCCAAGCAAGGCAAATACCCAGGGGCTCCTGGTATTTCTCTTGCCTTACCTTGTTTCTCAGAGAACTTGAATGCTCCCAGATAGCTGGAAATTCCTGGGCTTCTGAGCATGGCTGCACAAGGTTTAGAAACAACTACAACTAATGCTCAACCAGCAACGACCTTGGGCCGCTCTAAGCAAAACTGGGTTGAGACTGCTCACAGTGCAGGCGAGAGCGCCCAGGCACTCGTGTCCTTGAATGCACGGTAAATGCAAAGGAAAAGGCTTCAGGCTGGAACAAATTAGACTCCTTAATCAGATTAAAGCAGAAATTAGGCCTGGAGATGCTGGAACACCCCGAGTTCCAGAGATGGGACAGCTACGAGGTTGCCACTGCGGGGTCATGGCCCTGTCACACAGTGCATGCTCTGGCTGTGTGGACAGTGTTACAACCTAACAACCACAAGGGTATTGGAGACAACTCCTCCTGCCCCAAGAACAAACGAACAAATAAACAGAAGAAAACATAGGCAAGAGGGTGGAGCTGCTTAAGTATTCCCAAGCTGTGCCATGCTTGGCTTTGGCTAAGTTAAATGAAATATTTTACCCAACAGTGAGCCAAACATTTATAGTAAAAGTGAAGATTTATGAATACCAGATGAGTGAAACAGTGGGGAAAGAAAGGGTAGATATTACTAGAGGTTGAAAAATTTTAATTGGAGACAGAAGCTGTTAGACTGTATCAATAAGACTGTGGCCCATTTATGATCAACTATAACATGGACTCAGGCAGGTATAACTGAATCTGAAGGACAATCACAATCATTAGAGACTAATGATTTCACAGTTAAAAGGTACTGAGGAGATCCAAGGAGATGAGCTAGAAGACCACGACACTGGGCTGGAGAGATAATCTGCCCATTGGGGACAACAGCTGCGGTAACCTGGGGAGGTAACCTGGGGGACAACTGGATAATGATAGAGCCACAGGACTTTGAGTAGGTGGGTGAGGATTACGATGCAGTTCACCTCCGCCCTGAGGTGGGACCCAGAGTTTCTCCATGTTTTCATCTTTGGTCCTGTACGCTGGACCCGGCACACAGTAGGTCTGCGGCAGATGTTTGTTGAATACCTATGAAATCATGGGATAATCTTTGCTGAAAGTTACAGGCAGCATCTTAAGATGATTGTGTGGATTTCATGTCTTGTGTTCAAACTAGATCGACTTAGATGGGGTTTGTAAATACAAACACAGTGGAAAAATAGAGACTTCTATGCCAAATGAATTAAGATGCGTACACAGGTGAGGCGACCTCGGCCCTGATTACTGCAAGGTGGGCATCAGCACCCTCTGTACTTCTGATGGCCTCTTATAAAACCAAGAAGAAATATACAAGTAGGGTTGTAAAAAGCCATTGCCAAGAACAAGAGCAGGACTGCGGAAAGTACATGGGAAGCTTTATTGTAAGATCACAGACAATCAGAAACAAAAAGGAAAAGGTGTGGGAAGGCGGACCAAAAGGGGAGGAAATAGTGAATGCTAAGATGTGCTGAAATATCTAGGTTAATACATATTTTTTCATAAAGAACTTAAATTTATAAAGCACAGCATCATTTACTCATCACCATGTATGTTTCTGAAAATTATCCCCTGTAAAAGGACTCAATTATAATTACCTAAGAGGTTCTAAATGATTAAGGAATGTCTATTCTAATTTTTAAAACTAAAATTCCAATCAATGCAAAGAATTTGGATATTCTCTTCACTCTAATTAATACTTGTAACCAATGTGTATGGAATATTCAGTTTTCTTGTGTGAAAACTGCCTCCCAAGTGCTGGGATTACAGGCGCATGCCGCCACACCCTGAGCTCATCACAGGCAGCTGGTGTGGCAGGCAGGGCCAGGAAGTGAACCCTGGCCCCTGAGCTTCCCTACGCAAGCGCTTAGTCCACTGATCTATACCGCCAGACCTGAAGCAAAGATGATCTCTGTGGCAGACGTTTGTGTGTATATAATGTGGTGCACACAGGTTATTTCAGATGTTGCTTTTTTAGATTTTGTAAACAACTAAACAGCTGATAGGAAAATGCTGACATCTATTCTAAGCATTCATTGAATATTTGATGTTTTCTTTTATTAATATCTTATTTTCCTGCTAAGTGAAAACTGTATGATACAATAGGCAGTCTTGACAAAACAGGAAGAGAGGTGACAAGAATGGCTTTCCACATAGGAAAGAAAAGCGAAGCACTTGTGTTGTCACTGTAAGCAAGATGTATGCATGGAATACACAGTGGTCACGTGGGAGGACTGCCTTGGGTGTGACAACTGAAGCAACGATTAGGTCTGTTGCAGACTTTTGTTTGATTTACATTTTAGTTCATATTGGGGTTTATTTCTAATGTTATCTAAAAACTTTTAGGTTTTGTGAGCAAGTGTACAGCTGATGTGAAAACGTTGATGTTTATTCTAAATGTACAATACATATGAAGAATTTAATACTCTGTTTTATCGAAATTTTATGCTCCTGTAAACTAGAAATCATATAATACATGCATGCCCATGTTTATAGCAGCACAATCCATAATAGCTAAATCTTAGAAACAACTTACATGTCCATCATCAGATAAATAGATAAAGAAAATGTCATACTTATGTACAGTGGAGCACTACTCAGTTTTTAAGAAAGTCATCCGTAAGGAGATGGATGTCCCTGGAGACCAGGAGGTTAAATGAAGTGAATCACACACACAGGCTTTCACATTGCATGATTTCTCTTAAGTGAGCAGTCCAAAAATGAAACAAAGAGGAAAATAAAAAGGAGGCAATAGGCAATGGGGAGGTAGACCTTTTGCCTAAAGGAAAGGGACAAAAGAGGGACAGAGGGTAGAGGTAAGAGCAGGGAAATAGAAAAACAAAGAATTAAGATATGCCGTGTACATGTACCAACTCTCCAAGAGGAATGTGGCCATTATGTATTACAAATATATACTAACAAAAATAAAGATTGAAAATAATCGGCACAAGAATATAGTACCATGGGTTTGTTTATAAATGTAGAAAGCTACATATCTGGACACACAGAGGATGGGGTAAGTAATCTGCATAGAAAAACCAGGTTGGAAACTCAATTACCAATTTGGAAAATGTTTCATGTTGTGTTCTATTGGACAGGAATACTTCATTTACAAAGCAGGAAAAAGATCAACACATTATCTCATGACTCACGAGAGAACTCTGCTCCTGCTGTTTTCTATTTTCTAAAGTAACCAAGTAAGCATAATTTATTTCTGTAGTTACCAAAACAATAGCACAAATGAGGATGTAAACAATAAGACCTCTTGTTGTCCCCAGCTTAGACTTAAACTAAACATCTAGGGCAAACTCCTGGCTGTGAATGGAACTGTGCCAGTGGACCTAAGGCCTCCAGCAAGCTGGCCATTTCTACAGTTATGCTTTTTCTTGGCCTCCAGTTTAGGAAGTAATGCTCCTAAAGCATCCCCCAAGCCCTGATAACACATGGCACAGTTGTTTTCAGACTGCACATCAGGGGCATCACGATCCCGCGAAGAGTCTGGGTCAACTCTCCCTGTCCACCAACCCAAATTCACCTGCTCATGTTCTCTCAGTGCTTTCCTGTCATCCATCAGACTTTTCCTACTCAAAAACTTTTTACCTCGGGCAGGCGAGATGGTTCAGTGGTCTAAAGTGCCTGCTTAGGAAAGCTCAGGCAACTGCAGGGACTGCGGTTCGATCCCCAGCACCACATGCTGCGCCAGCCCCACCACCAGGGCAGGCTGAGCCAGCCATGAAATAAATAAATAAATAAATAAATAAATAAATAAATAAATAAATAAACTAACTAACTAACTAACTAACTAACTAACTTTCTGCCTCATCTAACTAAATAATTATAAAAACGTGAGGACCGATACCGGAGGCACACTTCTGAATGGACTTTCAGCCCTGTGCCTGGTGCGTAACCAAAGAACTACAACTGCTGGTTGAATAAATCAATCGAACAGCTAGTAAGTGGGCAAGCAATGGTATCACTGCTATTCTTGAATTCCGCCTCCTCCTTGGACTGCTCTATTGCTTATGTAAGTGACAGGAAGGATAAGCACCACTACTCTTTCTTCAACTTGAGACTCCTAATAAAATCTTGTTGTCTCTCAGAAACGTGAAGCGATAATGCAGAACACAAATATTTGTGTGCAGGAAGACTATGGGAGGGATTCCCTACGGATGTTCTGTGGACTCCTGAGGTCTACATATTGACAATGGCAGTAGGAGTCCAGGTAAGAAGGATCACCAAGGTCACAAGATAAGGCAGTAGATGACAAAGGATAGCTGGATTGAACCCGGAGGGACTGGGTTGCGCAGGTCCCTGCTGCAGCTCACATTACAGGAGGCCATGCAAGGAGCAAGCTCACTTGTCAGACACGCTGAGGTCACTTGAACATCTCTGAAAAAGAAACACAAGTGACAGCTGTTCTTTGGGGACTGTTCTCATGGAGAAGAGAATGGAAACAAAGCCACTGAAAGGGAAATTGCCAAGGACTCCAACTGGCAACTGGGGTCATCCTCTACCACCCTGGTCTGATGCGTTATAGGAATGGGAATTGCAACCTTCTCTTCTTTATCACCTTGCTGAATGCTCAGGGCACCAGATTCACTCTGTCCTCTGACAGCCTGCTAGGGGGATCCTGTTACTGCCCCCATCTGCAGGTGAGAAAACAGAGATAGCATGGAATCTAGCATAAACACCCTGCCTTGATGAATTACTTAAGATGTATTTCTAACAGCAAGCCAGCAATCTCTGGGCAGACAGAACACATAGTATAACTAAAAAATATGATACATATTTAAAGTTTGGAAAAATTATCACAGTAAAAAGATGCACTGCCTCTCAAAATCCTCCCCCTCACTTCAAAAACATGCAGCCCATTGTTTTTGCCACTTTCTAAAGCAATTCTGGAAATCTTCTTACATGGGTGTCTTTGTTGTTCCATTGTGGCCACCCTGATGGTCTGAACTGATTTAAAACATTTAGCTTTCATGGTCAATTTTGGCTTTGGGGAAGAGGCGGAAGGTGCACTATGCCAGGTCTAGTGAAGAAGGTGCATGAGAGCACACCAGGATGCCTTATAATCCTGCCTTCCATTGGATGGCCCTGGGCAGTAGCATTCATCATATTTTTGGTCACAGCTTATAAAGACAATTAGAGGAGGACTTCCAGAAATGCTTCAGAGAGTGGCAGGCAGGGCAGGGAAAGTGCACTTGAAGCAAGAGAGACTAACAGTCATATGTCTTTTATTGCAGTAAGTTTTTGAAAAACTTAAGCATTCATCACCTATTTTGATTACACTTAAGAAATTAAGAGAGGAAAACAGGAAGGCCAGTTTAAAATAACATGAGAGAAGGAAGCCGAATCACTCTACATACTGGAGCCCATTGCTGAGGCTACACGGGAATTACACATGGAGACCAGTTGGGCTCGGGCTCCTCCAAGGCCATGTGGTGGCACCCTGCCTTCCCTCAGTGGGCTCCCCAGATACCAACAAAAGCATTCCAAGCCTCCTGGGAAAGGAGCTGAAATTCAGGCAATACAGAGCAGTGTGCAATCCTGACTATTGTCTGAATCTATGCAGCTGTGAGTTATGGATACATTTTTAAAACTAAGGTGTGCCCCAGAAATGATTTTAATGAAATTCCTATAAACTACTAAAGATGATGGCTGAAGTGAAATTCCAAAGTTAAAGATATATTTTTATAGCCTAGTAAAGGGGTACTTTGTATGCCAGAAACAGCCATAAATGGTATTCTCATTTTCTCTGGTGGATTTTATTTATGTGCCTAGGCCCTTAATCTGAGGCAGAACTGCCTGGCATGAGGTAATCCCACCAGCAGGAAGCCCGTTGAGGCTCTTTCATTTCCTTTTTATCACATTCTGCTTATCCATACAGTGCAGATTCCTTAGTTTAGTCCATTTCTCCTCCTGCACACCCTACAAAAGGCTCTGCGAGTTTGAGTTGGTAGTCATATTTTGGACAAGTCTGCAAATAAAATTGTGCGTTACATCACTTTTTTTTAAGGTAATCTAAAACAGAGCACATACATTGAGATGAAAGGGGCAAAGGTACTTTCAACAATAAGATATATTACAACTCACAGTCACTTCTTCATCAGATGTGTTGAAAGAAAGCCATGCCAACTTTTCCATACCTAAGAATTCTTTTTTGAAGCAAAGGCTTATTTCATTTCCCTCAAAGACTTATTGATGTCCATAGAATAAAGTTCAAATGATTAATGTTAGCATTTGTAGAGAAAATTATAGCTCACCGTTTTGATTTCTGGGTGATATGGAACCTATTGTGAATGATTCTTGGGAAGAAAAATCCACATACCTCAGAGAAATGTCAAGTGATTCTCAGAGCAAGAATTCAGAACAAACACTTGCCTGTCTTAAATTCACACTAATGGTGCAGCTCACTGGTGCAAGTGCTCCAACAGCATGCATGGAGCCCTGGGTTTGAGCCCTAGCACTGCAAGAAGAGACAACTAAAATATATGGGGCCTGTGAGATAGCTCAGGGGACTAAGCGCCTGCTTAGCCAAGTGCAGGGATCAGGATTCGATCCCCAGAACCACATGCTGCTTAGATGGATGAAACTGACATGGATGAAGCTAAGAAAATTAGGTTCAGTGAAATAAACCAGTCAAATACTGCATAATGCCCCCTCTGTGCTATCCCTGGAGTAATCAAATGTATGGATTCAGACAGCAGAAAGGTGTTTGCAGGGCTTAGGAGAAGAGCTGTTCAATGGGTGACAAACGTATGGGAGGGCTGCACAGCAATGTAAAGCACTCTGTACCTCTGAAGAATGGCAGGGCAAGAAGCTTCCGTATGCATATTTGGCCATAATAGGAAAAGTCCCTGGAAGGAAAATTGTAAGCTGCTACAAGACACAAGACTGAACTGAGTGTACAGGGAAGCTCCTGCCTTGGGCGGCCCGGGGCCAGCCTGTTGGCTTTGCAAGGTTAGAGAGGCACCAAGCATATCTGTGGCACAAAGCAGCTGCCCACAAAGGTCTCTTCAGTGACGATTTGATGAACGCATCCAGGTGTTGCTGTGTGAACTCTTCAGGGGCCTCCTGGAGCATGGTGCAGCACACACCACCACATCCTCTCCGTTCTTCCCCAGCAGACTTCACGTGGAGGGAAAGGGGCTGACACAGTTCCAGTCATCCAGGGAGCACAGGAAGCTTCTGCCAACTCCCATCATCCAGTGCTCGCCACTGATGGCTTTCACAGGAACAGAAAGTGAGGAAACACTGAATCACCAGATATGAGAATATTTTATGAGTCTATGAGTCCAGATGGCAGACAGTAAATATATAAAATGACATATGATAGACCCAAGCTGTTCTGGAGCTGCATTTGAGGTAATTTGAAGGAAACAGTTTTGGATAATTGCTGGGCCTCTCTGACCTCAGAAGGGCATCTTAGTGAAAATAACCACTGACAACCACAACAAATATAAGTGTGCCATGCCAAGAAATAAATGCTCAGTGACCTGCCATCCCTAATATCACTGATGTTTTTGACAGTCACATTAGCAGGTACCCAAGAAGTAACCCAGGCTCCAGGAACACATTCCAGAACGCGTGCTGAGTGCTGGGAGGGTGGTGAGAATTCCCATATTCGTGAGGACTCGGCCCATGGGGAGAGAGCACCAAGAAAGCAGATCTTGTGCTCATGGTACAGGTGGCATGGGAAGATTAAGAGGAAAGAATCACGGACATGTTCTTCACTGGGTTGGAATGACTAAAGTCATAGTGACACCAATAGGGGACTTTAATATTGGCTATGAGGCAGATGATGGCAAATGTGGGTGGTCCTTTGATGCTTTCCCCACTACCCCAGAAGATTACGATAAGCTTCAATACTGAAAAGCCATAACACAGGGCATCCATAACATCGGATCCAGAGGAAGTGGGAAAATAAAATAATCCCACTGGATGAATTAGACGAGGGAAGGCTTTGAGGAGAAGGTGACAGGTGAACTTAGTTGGGAAGCAAGGCACAGCAGGAGGTGAATGGAGAGGACAGTGCTGAGTACACCAAAAAGAGATGACACAGGCCTGAGGGCCAGAACGGGAACAGAGCATCACAGAGGCAGGAGCTTCAGTGGACCCATCACAGAGGGGCCTGTGCCAGGCCACCGAGGAGAAACACCAGAGCCAGCTCTGAAACCCCAGGAGGAAAAGCAATTCAGATTCTCACCTCCACCGACACTGAGCTGAAATACATTGTGATTCAGGTAGAGCACAATGGCTCAGAAACACGTGTGTGCCAGCACAGCCATCCCTCCCTCACTGGGCTCGCGTGCCCCTCATCATTCAAGTGTCTGACTGGGAACCCAGTACATAAAATAAATGGATAGAAAAGCTAAACATATAGGGTATCGTGGCACATAAGCGTAATCCCAGCTCCTCTGAAGGCTGAGGATCACAGGCTAGAGGCCAGCCTGGGTAACTTGTAAGGGCCTAGCTCAGAATAAGCAAAACAGAAAACAGCTTCAGCACATAGCTTAGTGTGAAGCCCTGGATTCAATCCCCAACACCACCAATTCCCCCTCCCAAAACCCAAAAGTGCATTTATTATTATAAGTCTCCCACAGGTCACAAAATACTAGGCATGACCCTTCCAGCTACCATGTCACTGGCCAGTGACATCTAAAGCTAGTGAAACACAGTGGTCCAGACATCCAGGGGAGTTCTGTGTCAAGAGGAAGATGTCAATTGAAGCCTGATATTTTCCACTATCTGTATAACCTTTCTGGTTAGAGGCCCAGTCAACACTGACCAAAGGTCAAAGCTCTCAGCCCTCTGCATATCTGGCCACTGCTGCCTGCTGCAGCACATGCAGCTGGCCCTCCACATCTTTGAATCGCTAACATGGTCAGGCCTATAGTGGTTGAACCTGCACTGAGCCAAGCAGACATCTTCTTGTTACTGTCCCTAAGCTGTCTAGTACAATGACTTACACAGCACAGACACTAGATGAGGGATCATAAATGCTCTAGAGATAATTTGAAGTGCGCAGAGGACGTGTGTGAGTTATATGCTGAGAGTACACTGTCACATAGAAGCTACCTGAGCGTCCTTGAGTTTGGGATCCTTGAACTGCAGGATAGCAGGGGTGGCTGGGCTCACCCAACCCCAGAACACATCCTTTCCTGCTCGGCATGCACTGAGCAATGGCTAGAGTCAGGCTCTCAGGTGCTCAGTATGTAGGCTGAGTGCCTAACCTCGTTGAGCTCATATTCCAGACGAGGACGTCACCTGTGAGATCAGGGACACATTTGCACTAAGTGCCAAAATTCTTTACTGCCTTCACTGTTTCCCTCTTCCTTCTTGTGTTCCAGTCACGTACGTGTTTGTTCCCTTGGAGTTTAGGCTAGCCAGAGCTGAAAGAAGTATCATCGCTGGCACTGCGAGGACTTGTGTCCTAAACAGACGGCACCGGCACCTCTTTCCTCTTGTCTCTAAAGCACTAGCACAAGAGAAGAGCCTTGGAGCTCTGACCATGCATGGGAAGAGTATGTAAGCGTGTTGGGCAAATAGAAATTGTCCTACTGTTTTTTACATTTACTGTTGCTCCATTATTGTTGTTCACTTATTATAGTAACTAAGGAATAGTTAAACATGACTGATGAAAGCAGTATAATCCCTTTGGGTCAGGCATTAAGTCATTTGCCCCTCATTCCAAAGGTAACACATGGGCTGGAGATGTAATGCAGTGGTACGGTGTGTTCTTACCATGCGTGAGGCGCTGGGCCTGATCCCTAGCACAGGGAGAAGAGGAAATAAAAAAAGTTGTGGTTTGTTCCTTTCTTCTTGGTTTACTATCCAACTACCACACCCCAAGCAGAAACATGAAATGCAATAAACAAGAAGCAAAATAGACAAGAGCCGGACTTGCACTCCTGCTCTGCTGGGCCTCCTGCCTGGGGTGAATACAGGATCCTCCACTCTTGCTGATGGATTTCACGTGCAACATGCAGCTTTGGTTGCCAAGCTGCAACTGTGGCAGAAAGTGAGATGCCTGAGCCCGGATTTCAGTACAGGAAAGTGCCAGCTTTGCTCATGTCTAATTACTGCATCATGTTTAGGAAGAACTCAGAGAGAAACAAGCTAATGGGGCAGAGGATTCCCTGCTTGCTTGGCTGCGACTACGAGACACCAACGGGGTGAATGCACATTGCTGTCACCCCAGAGCACCACTCGCTTGTAAGGGACTGGCACCAGGCTAGGTCCCCAAGGTTCAGGCTCTCCAGCTCCAGGGGACACAGGCCCTCTGCTGGTGCTGCGGAGGACAGCCAGTCCCCAGACACAAGCTCTCTGGGCTGCCTAATAAGGCCATCTGCAAGTTGACTGGCTGGCTCGCAGTTGCCCACTGCTTACCATGCGTCTCCGGGCTGGCAGGCAAAGCCAGAGCCTACCTTTTGGCAGACAAAGGGTTACCCTTTGCCAGAAAATCCTAAAGGGCTGCATGCTCAAGTCTATTTCCATAATGATAGAAAAGTGCTGGAGCAGTCTTTGGGATTGGACCACAGGTTCAATTCAATTTTCCGGGTTAAAGAAAGCATCAGTGAGGCAGTGGCCAGGAAAGCTGGGTCCTTATAGGGAACCTTCTTTCTCTCTCTGCGACTTTTCCCAGCTTCTTTCCCAGCTTCATCAGAAAGCTCACTAAAAAGCCCATCTTCACAGGCATGGATTTAGCATGCACGTGACTCCCTGAGGCTCTTGGACTTCAAAATAGCAACCTACTGTCTGCAAATAGACTGCCTTGCCTGGGGACTTGAAAGAGTTCCTGGGGCAGGTGCAGGAGGGAGCCACAGCAGTCCACAAGATAAACAAGTGGCAGCAGAAACTAAGTTTCTGCATTTTCAACCAGGGTGACTGAGTAGTTGGTCAGACCAGTCTCTGATATAAACATTCATTTCTCTTAATTCTATTAAGGTTCAGGCTCCGAGATGCTCCCCAGACCCCTTGCACTTCTATATAAGGAAAAGAACAGACCCGGAGTGGTGAGCCTCGGCATGTTCATCACGGCACAAGTTCCTAGCTGTTAGCCCCATCTCCTCCTCAGCTGAAGCATTCCTCCCAGGCACGCAGCAGAATTCAGTGCGTCCCAACAGCGTTTTCATCAGCACCATCATTTCAAGTTTCTATAGGGCCCAGGGATGCCAAACTGGAGCAGAATCAGGAGCAGTCAGGACCCAGGAATCAGTAACAATGTGTTGGACAGAACTCACAGACACCTTGTTCAGACTCTTAGAAGAAGAGCCTCATCATGTCACTCTTATTTCAATAGTAACATTTTTCATGTTAGCATAGTTTTTTTTTAAAAAAATAATTTTAAGTGACTCAACATACAGCATCAGTTCTTGGCATCTCCGAGGAACGGAGTTTGGGGTTTTGAAGAAAGAGTTGGAATCGAGGTGCCTAGGTTTCTGTCTAAATGCTTATGGCAAAAGGGGAGAAGAGGAAGAGGTATGGGACTCTCACCATCATAATTATTGGCTTCTGCTCTGGGCAAGTGGCCTTGGAAAGCACGGTTTGAGAAAGTTACATTAGTTGCCATGTGGTCTTAACACATCTCTGCCCTCAGTCTTGACCCCGAGGGAATCAGCTTTGTGTTCCCTAATGTAGGCAAGGCAGGAGAAGAGCTGGACAACAGGGAGGAAGAAAAGGACGTGAGGCAGTGGAGCTGCTAGTTCCCAGCTCTCAACAGCAAGCCTGGGCATGCAAGACCCCTTACAGAGGTTCTGGGTCCTTCAAGAGGCCTGGGGCTGCCCAGTGGCCAGTGTCCACTCCACTATTTCTAAATAGCCAGGCCTCAGGACCTCAGGAAGTGTGAGTTGAAGATGGCAATCCAAATATAATTTCCCAAGCACTGGCAATGCCAATGGAACTAATACTGAGTTTATTTTAATTAAATAAGATATCGTAAAAGAAAATTCCTCTCTTTACAGGCCCTGTGACTGACTACTTATCAACAAAGGTATCATCTGACTGAGTGGCCCGCCCCTGGACACTTCTGTGTTAATCGGGTTGTCCAACAGGTTCTCAACACAAGACAGCTATTCATACACTTGATTGTGCTAAGCCAGCCGTTGATACTTGGTGATGCAGGTATGTATTTAGTTACTGTCCATGGAGCAGGACGAGACCCACAGCATTTCCCCCCTGACATTAAAACTGCCAACTACCAGGACAACACGACGAGTTTTTAATCAGATCTCCTGTCCTCAAGAGCAAAGAGTGCCTGCTCACTTTCACATGTACATGCACCTCTTGAGGACCAGATCACAAACGCTATGTACAGGAACGGGTGGCAGGAAGTGACCTTAAAAGGGCTCCACTCCACACTCAGTCAGGGCTGGGATGGACTTCAGGGGTGGGGTGGAGCACTTGCCTAGCATGTGCAAGACCCTAGGTTTAATCCCCAGCACTGAAAAAAAGATGGTCACTTGCTATCTATTTATATACTACTTTATTTTTAAGCACATTATCACACTATTTTTATGGACTTATTTTTAACCTGAACACATGTTTACCCTGTGTATTAAACTTAAAATATGCTGATACAGCTGTAAACCTTCGCCTGCAGTATTGAGTTAGCTTACAATTTTCTATATCCAAGAGTGTGCACTAAAGTACTAGCCCTTTTTTTTTTAAAAAGAATTCTTTAAAAACTCCATTCCTTGGCTGCATTATGTCTCCCCCTAGTGGTGGAGAAGAGTTGGTTCAGCTCCCAAAGTCAATTTTATTAACACGTCTCCTAATTTGGTAACAACAGGGTAGCAGGACATTTTTGTTTATATCAACTTGACTATGCCCAAGAATATAAAGAAAGTTAAAAGTTAGTCAATTATTTCATTTATTTGATCATCCAATATTTATTAAGTACCCTATTGGCCAAATCTTGTTGTGGGGCTGGGGATACAATGAGATCAACTTTCTGACCACCTAGGCTTAAATTCTAGTGATAAATACATAAAGCATAAGTATACCACGGTGTCCTTTCCATTTTAAATAGGCATACTGTATTTTTTTTTAATTTTATTTATTTATTTATTTGTTTTCTTGTTGTGTTTGTTTGTTTCTTTATTTATTTTGTGGCTGGCTCAGCCTGCCCTGGTGGTGGCGCTGGCGCAGCATGTGGTGCCAGGGATCGAACTGCAGTCCCCGCAGTTGCCTGAGCCCTCCCAAGCAGGCGCTTTACACCACTGAACCATCTCGCCGGCCCCAACTGTATTTTATGTACACGAAATAGCAAATTCTCTGGAGATGCTAGTGACTCTAGTTGGAGGTGCCTCTCCTTATTTGCTTTCTGGCCATTCTGCAGGCTCCGCCCTTCCCTGAGCTCAGATCCTCCTCCCCCCTGTGTCTTTTAGGTATCTGAAGAATAAAATGACTATTCACCGAAGAATGCAAACCCATGAATCCAAACCAACAGGTTTTACTATCTGCTAGGTAAGAGAATGTTTGCTATTTTCCATGGTCCACGTTATGAGCTAAAACATTTGTGGTGATGACAAAAGTGAGGTAGTCTCATAAAAAAGGAATAAGTCTCTATAGAAACATGGATGTAATAATGCGCCATAAGGAAAGCCGGCGTGTGCAAACGTTGCAACTCTGCAAACATGTTACTCAGAATCTCAAATCAGACAAACAAGCAGCAGGAACCCACACGTGGAAGAACCCCAATTCTCCTGCTCCTCACTCAGAGCCTCATCTTAGAAGCTCTTGAGATGTCAGCACTGATAATGCTCTGCACCACGTGAACACCTACATCCTACAGTATACTGAGTGCTATAGCACATGCCCAAGACAGCCGACAGGTCCTCGCGCCAACTTGAAGCACTGGCGTTGGCTGCGCGAAGCTGTGGTGGCGGCACGGCTGTCACCACATCTGGGGAAACCTGGACCCTGGGTGGCAGCTGGCGCTGTTCTGGGCTCAGGAGGGAGCTGTGCCCACAGTGCCTCTCCTGGCACTTCATGCCAGCCTCAGAAACTGGCAGCACGTTCATGGCACTAGCAAAGAGTTTATTTTGCTGGCATGATACTCCTTGTTTTTAAGTGTAAAAGTGCAATGTGCCCAACACATGTCCTATAAAATAAAGCGGCCTGGATGTATCTCAGGCCAGGGGGCAAGAGTCTCCTAGGAGCATGAAATTTCATGAAATCTCAACAGGTTCAACAGGTTCTCATTTCTGTTTAAAATTCTATAGGCACGGTTCTTTCTTGCAACTGAGATTCTTCCACTTAACTGAGAGGCCCCTGAGAGGGGGATTGCACAGTGACAGGGCCATGGTGGTTATGAGGAGGAGGGCACATTTGTGAGGTTTAAAATCGGGTCCCAATTAATGGAGAGCATAAGTGACAAAGGTTAACATTTCCATTGAGTTTTGCTAGATAGTCTTCTTTTTAGAAAAGCAGCTTAGTTGATTTTCAAACTAAATCTGTGTGATTATTAAATTTTGTCTCAATAAAATTCAAATGATGTTTAAAAAATATTTTCTTCATAGCCAGGGCTTAATGCTCATTCTACTGACTTGCATTCTCATCTAGCTCATTCTTTAGGGCTATAAAAGGGAAGGTGGAAAGAGGTTTGAATTCAACTCAAGTTTCCAAAGGTAAGGGGAAAAATACCACCAAAATTCTAATTTGTTGATCTGCTGACTGAAGCTTTAAACCGAAGTATTAGGGTAGGGGATATAGCTCAGTGGAATAAGCACCTGCCTGGCAAGCACAAGGTCCGGAGTTCAATCCCTAATACCAGATAAATAAATAGAAGTACAAACTTGGGTATTCGGGATTGCACTGAAAGTTATCAGAGATGGTAATCCAGGCTTAAACACCCCCAAAAGATTTGGTCCTCTTATCTGCATCATGTTTAAAAGTTTTTGAGAGCTATATTGATATCTGGAAAGTTAGAAAGTAGTTTTATACCAAAACATAGATTCTATAATTTTATACTAAAATTGTACTACAATTTTATTTCATAAAATATTACATTATTTTAAAAATGAAAACAGCACAAACTCTCCAGATTCTCTACAGGCTGTGACTAGAGCCACCTGTTAGTCAACTATGAAGTGTCTGATGGCCACCTTGAAATTCTCACATGAAGGACACAGGCTGATGTCGCTGCAGCTCCTAGAAATTTCCGTGTGGAACTGAAGGGCGCCTCTGACTCTCTGCCTGTCCAACAGGATGCTTCTAAGTGAGGAGAGGTCATGCACGGGGGCCCAGCTGCCTCTCCATGAGACTCAGCTCCTTGGAAAACCAGTCGTCTTACTGAGACCCAGCCACAGAGACCTGGTGCTCTTCACTGGCAGAGCCTTCTCCATGTTCACAGGACATTCTCAGGAGCCAGGCTTCACCCTTTCTTTTCTGCAGCTTTAAACAAAATATCTATGTGAGCATTCGTGATGAAGTCAAGTGTGGAGAAGCAGGTGTTACCTGAGAAGATAAAACATGCCCAACACCCATGTTCTCTATGGGCATCCCTTCCACTCAGAAAGCTCGGGGTGGGGGGGGGCAGGAATGGGGGGATGATGTTATACCTAAAGAAGCATCAGGGTACATCCAATTGGGCACCCAACTAGAGGGGCCTCCGCATCCCTCTGTATCCTCCCTGCCAAACCTTCTCACACATGGAACCTAAGTTCTCATTCTGAACCAAGTAAGGAAATCTTTTTGAGGTAGGCACCAACTGATAATATGATCAGTAGGGCTGGTCAGATAGCTTAGTGGACTAAAGCGCCTGCTTAGGCAGAGCGCAGTGACGATGGTTCAATCTCCGGCATGTTGTGCCAGCCCCACCCCCAGGGGCACACTGAGACAGCAACTGAGATTTGGCGTGGTGGTGTGCACCTGTAATTGAAAAGCTCAGGAGGCTGAAAACAGGAGAGTCACTATGAGCCCATCTTCATAAAAAAGCGGAAATAATATGACCACTTTCCATTGAACCAGTGTTTAACTGCATGCAAAGTGCTTTAAATATCTCATTTAATCTTCATGCCACCAAAATGAACATTATAAAGTATTTCATAATATACAAAGTCCTTTAGTGCATATGGCTCTAGGTGGTCCTGTAGGCATGAAGTTAAGCCCCACTGACCTCATGCCACAGGTGAAGGTGCCGACCTCTGCAGCATTGGCGACCACACCAATGAAAGCTGGGTCTCAGAGAAGTGCTTGTGTACCAGGTTCTCATAGTATTATTCTCAACAGCCAAACTGTGTCACCAGCTGAAGGACTCACGGCTGGACGAAAGAGTCAACAAAAGATAATGTACACATTTAAGGAGTATTACTCAGCTGGAAAAAGAAAGAAACTTTTGTTATATTTGACAATACACAGGAAAAGCAATGCCACCATGCTAAGTGCGCTAAGACAGTCATAGAAAGACACATACTGCATAGTTCCCCTTACATGAGAAACTTAGGGCAGGCAGATTCATAGAAAGTCATAGAACAGTGCTTGCCAAAGGCTAGGGGAGGAACGGTACTTAACAAAGGGTGCAGGGTCCATTTTACAAGGTGAAAAATGTTCTGGAGATGGATGGTACTGACAGCTGATATTATGAATGTATTTAATATTGGTAAATTATTTGTTGGAAGTGGTTAGGATGGTGAGTGTTACGTGTATTTTATCACAATGTAAAACAACTGGAAAAGAAATCCTGTAGGGCTAGTATTCGAGAGGAGGAAGACACAACAGGCGGCTTCTGTGCCTGTGGCTGTGGTGCTCAGGAAGGTCCGCATGTTCCCTAAGAGTTGTCCCAGTCACTGGATCCCCGGTGGCCACATCATATGCAGATGATCAACTCGCCCTCCCTGGCGACAGCCACCCAGGTGGCTCCAGGGCTCTCTGTGGTCCTCAGTGTCAGTGAAGAATTGCAGACACTAGGAAAAAGATGAGTCCTAGCCAGGCTTGATGGCGCACACCTGTAATCCCAGCACTTGGGAGGCCGAGGCAGGAGGATCGGTGCGAGTTTGCGACCGGCCTGGGCTACAAAAGTGAGCTGAAGGCCAGCCTGAACTGCATAGTGAGACCCTGTCTCATAAAGACAAAAAAAAAAGATTTAAGAAATGAGTCCCATTTGTCCTAAAACACAGTTACCTCAGGGCAACAGTGCCTGGATACCTGTATTGGAGGGCAGCACAGGATATGCCTCTATTCCACATGAAAAGCCTGCTTTGTTCAAACAATCATTCTCAAGCCATTCTCAGCTACAGAGGCTGAGAAGATGCTGGATTCAGCTGAGGAAGGGCGAAGCTAGAGAAAGAAGATTGAAACAATTCTCACTGCATTCTTCTGGTGACAGATTTGGAACATGAGCTAAAGCACACACCAGCCCAGCCAAAGTCTGACAAAAACAATGCTATCTGCAGATGCCTGGGGGCATCCTTCTGAGCCCAGCCTGGCCTCTCCCCACTGCTCCCAACAGCAGCTCAGTTTTTTTTTTGTTTTTACAATGATGTGAGGGTGTGGGTAATCCTTGCAAGCCAACATGTCATTTTGTTTAGCTTTAGAAATATTTGATCATGCTGATTGGGCCAGGAAAAAAAAAAAAAGAAAGTTTTCTGTAGCAGGAATACTTCATCTCCACAGTAACTAGTCTGAGCAAGTACAGGAGGCCCACACCGAGCAAGGGGCCAGCATAATGCTCAGCTCCTAGGCTCAACCTTGACCCTCCCACAGATGCCCAGAACACTGCTGTCCTTCTCTTGCCTGGAAAATTTAGAACAAAGTCTAAACCATGACAGTATTTTTCACTATTGTTTTCCCTTTGCGCGCTCTCTCTCTCTCTCTCTCTCTCTCTCTCTCTCTCTCCCCGCTCTGTCCTTCCCTCTTCTCATTCTCTCCATGCCAGTATGAACTCGGGATCTTGCACATGCTAAGCAAACACTACCAATGGGCTACACTCCTATGTGAGAAATGCTGTTTTTTGGCTGTAATCCAATATTTATTTATTTATTTATGCACAGTCTTACTTTCAAGAAGCAAATGAAAAATTTTCAGAAGTCAGGCAGAGGTAACTGGTGACTTAGCACTGCATGCTAAGTAAGGGGAAAGTTCTCCAACAGTAGAGTAAGCAAGATGATCCCTAATGAGAGGCCTCTGAGGCTTGGTTAGCCAATCTGAAAGTGCAGTTCTAGTGGAAGAGGAGGAGGTAGGAATGAGTAATCATGTATATCGTAAGTATTTTATAATACTTATAAAATACACTATATAGGCCGAATGAAACTTTTATAAGACCACTTAACAAATGTGTACTCTGAGGGGCCCGGAGGTGTACTGCTCTGTGGTACAGTGCTTCCCTATCATGTATCAGGCCCTGGGTTCCATACCAAGCACCTAAAAAGAATTATTGTGAATTTTGGACTCTAGTTTATATACGAGCTTAGCTAGGAATCAGAAAAGAGCAGTTAAATTTACTCAGTGTCTTGTGGCAGAATTAAATGCAGGGCTGGAATCTCCTTTGGATCTTTCTTTAGGAATCTCCTGTGATTCTCAGCTGTAGCTAAGTGGTAAACTCTCCGTGGGAGCAGAGCAGCCTGAATCAGCCCTTGCCCCACCACACCCAGCCCGACCGCTGCGGAATCCCTGGGTGGGATCTTGGCCCTGGAACTTCTGGAAGCTGCCAGGTGAGTCAGTGTACAGCCTTGGAGTTAACCCTCCTCTTTCAGCAGGAGACACGTGGATTGCTAAGGTGACCAAAGCACACACGGGAATCTAAGAACCCAGTTTCCTTTTTCAGACCTCAGTACTATTCGCATGAAATATGTCACACGGTGATGTACACTAAACAAATGTTATGAGAGAGCAAGCAATTAAAACTTTATCATTCCCATTAATTTTTTTATACAAAAATTAAGTAATGGAATTACGTTTGTTTGTTTGTTTTTGTGGTACCAGGAATTGAACTCAGGACCCTGCGCTTGCCAGGCAAGTGCTTATTCTATTGAGCTCTCTACCCTGCCCAGTAATGGAATTACGACTTAAAAAATACAACAGAACAAATAGCAATGAAGCAGGAAGGAAGAGAAGAGTCTGGGAGAGGCCGTCCTGACCCCTCAGCGGTACCTACAGCGCCCCAGCCAGGGCTCCGTGCGAGGAGACCCGTGCTGTAGATCAGAGAAGGCTCTGATCCATGTGACACTCAGCGCACCTGACTGGGAAGTCCCAGTTTCCTTCTAGCACTGACTGTGCGCCGTGCACTTCTAAACACCAGGTTCAATAGAACCGTGCGGAGAGGTTCCCGATGTCTGTGGCGCACTTCCTTTAAAAACATTTTTCCTGGCCCGATTACTCCCAGTTGCTAATACACGCTGCTCCTGTGCCAACGTGAGAGGTTTGCATTTTGCTGCGGTTTTTGTCCTCTGGACCTCAGAAACATGTTATGACAATTATGCAAGCTTTTCGTCCAGGGAACACAGCTAACAACAGCAGCACACATAAGTTCCGTCAGCAAAGGCAGGAAAAGACGCTTCCTGCCTGCCAGAGCTCCATTTATTTAGCTTGCTTTCCACAGCGCCACATGCCAGCGCACACGTCAGATACGCCAAACCTCCAAACTGGAGCCGGAAGCAATTTTATAGATATCAAAATGTACTATTCTTTACCTATGATGAGGATGCTTCTAAAGCACTCTTACGGAGAGCAGCGCCTACTGTGGCCCAGAGGGTCTCTCTGAAAGTGGAAATACGTAAGCTGAGCTCTGCGCTTTCCTCACCCCTGCGCCTCACCACCTCTGGCCCCAGTGTGAGGTGCGGCATCAGTGTGGAGCAGGATCTGCCGGTATACAACAAGGTTCTTGTCACAGGCCCATGACAGGATCAGATTTGGATGCTGAGCTCTGATGCAGGGCCAGCTGTCGGGTGGCAGATCACACAGGATGCTTAGTGGAAAGGGCAGCCCAGAGATAAGGAGGCGGGACTCTAGGGACAAAGTGAGCACAGCCCTCCCTGCCGGGCTTGCTAGCTATGGGTCTCCGGCCTGTGCTCCCACCAGGGCTGCTGTGCTAAGACTGATGACACCCACATCTGCCACCGGGCCCACGGCACAGCACAGGCTTCTTAAGACATGGTCATTGGGTGTCACCGTCCCCTGCTGCTCTCACACAGTCCCCTGCCCTTTCCCCTCTGGTCACCTTTCCTGTCACTGTCTTTCCTGGGCACACAAAGATACAGAAGCCTTTCTAATGGGCCCGCGCACACCCACACACCTGTGCTCACCGTCCAGCTGGATGTCACTGAGTCCTCCACTCCCCTCCTTTCCCTTTTCACTAGCTTGCTGCTTGTTACAACTGAATCTGACTTAGTCAAATTTAGAGACAGCGTTTGATATCTCTGATGGCTTTTGGTTTTTGCTTTTATTTTTATTTTTTTTTTATTTTTATTTTTTTTTACCTGCCTACCTGGTTATATTGTAGGCTTTTTTGATTCATCAATTTATGGATTTATTAGCAGTTGCAAACTCCAATAATAGAAATGCTACTCATGTCCACAGAGTTTGGACTGTTCTGCGATAACGTAAGTCCCAGGGCATCATTCCTGGTGGCTCTGTGAGTGCACTGCACACAGCATGGCATCCAGTGCCTGCTCCACTGGCACATTCCACTTTTCCTGGCTGGGGCAGCCTGGCTACCAGCCCCAAGGTCTAGAAGAATTACACTCTTATTCTGAAAGAAGGGCTGGGCAGGTGAAGTGTTCACCAGGATGATTTGTGGAAAAAAGAAAACATAAATGTCTCCA
>PVKN010001868.1:0-47067 GCA_004027915.1 Capromys pilorides | reverse complement strand
GGCTCATCTTCTCCCTATATAGGATAGTTTGGTTGACCACAAACTGTCTGTATAACCATGAGCTTTCCCCCTTCTTCACCATCTTTACGTTCTGTACTTGCATCTCATGATCTAACTCCTGGCTTCTTCATTTATTCCAGCAAACTTCTGTTTGAATTATCCAGGCTACTAGTGTATGGTATTAGAGATTTTGCAACAAATTATTTATGCTGATAAAGAAAACCTATTTGCAAGCAAAGTGTAAATGAGAGATAACAGTTTTGCCTTTCTGAGGGCTTATTTGCATTTTCACAGGAAATCAAAGCAAGAGAAGAAGATAGCGCAAGATGCAAATGGATGCCCCTCCATCAGGAGTTCAAAGCTTGGCTGCATACTAGAATGACTCAGGGAGGGTGGGGGGAGCTGCAGCAAACCCAGCTCTGCATCTGCAGAGATTCTGATTTAATCCAACAGGGGTAAGGTCTCTGCTTAAGATTTTTAAAGCTCCCCATGTGACTTACAATGCAAAGGGGAGCCCTATTCTCAAGGGAAAGGACACTTGGGTGGTGAAGGCTGATGGGCAGTGGTGAGTAGTGGATGAAGGTGTTGGACCCAGTGTTTCTACATCAACAGGAGGATACTTAGGAGCAGCACTTCCTAAACTTTCACCTACACACTCATCTCTTGGGATGTTATTAAAATGAAGACTCTAATTCCACATGTCTGGGTGAGATCTGAGATCCTACTTTTCTAACAAGCCCCCAAGAAATGCCTATGGCACCCATCTGAGGGCCACGTCTGAAGTCTGGATGACCTCCAGGACCCGTGTGATCCTGAGACTCAGATTCTCTAAATTGAGAGCATCACATCTTGGTGAGATACTGTCCCGTAAAAGGAGCCTAGAGGTTCAGAATGATAGGGTGATGGTATCCACCTGAGCCTGATGAATTTTCCCAAGGTCACAACACCCTGACCATAATTCAGAGCCCAGTTGGCACAAAGCCAGCAGCAAAGCAAATTTCCTAGCAAATTTTTAAGAGTTCAAAGGATAGTTCACATCAAAGAACCATTGAACCCCCTCAAGGGCTCTCCTGAGTAGTAGATGCTTACTTGGTATAAGCTTGAAATTCAGTCAAAAGAGTAGGGTATGAAAAGAGCAGGGAGGAGGATCTCAGCAATCATCCTTAATATGTGGTGTTAAGTTTCTTCAAAATTTATATTTTAGCTGGAGTGATAGTTCAGTCACATAAGCACCTGCCTGGTAAGCACAAGGTCCTAGGTCCAATCCTTGGTAAAAATAAATAAATAATATTTTAAAACTTGTTGGACCATATTTATGTAAAAATATAGTAAATATATATAAAGAAAAATCGTACAAGCTTAAAGTCAATATTAGACTTGGACAATCTACCTCAAAGCAATAAAAATCAATTACGGATTCAATAAAATGTTTTTCTTTTTTGATTCTCTTTACCAAATGCTCTAAGGGTAGCATAGGTTTTCAAAAGAGATTTGTATCTATACTGAGAGCATGACCAAGCACTGGCACAAGGTGAAAATAAAGTATAATTTTATATCTGTGTATGTATTTTTAAAGTTTTTACTTATTTATTTATTTGGTGCAGCTCGGACTCATAGTGATCCTCCTGTCTTAGCATCCCCAGCACTAGGATTACAGTCATGCACCACCGTGCTTGTTTTCAGTGAACAGCACAGCTTGCCCAGGGTTCAAAGGCAGGAATGGCATACAGCACTGGGGATCAAATCTGGGTCTTTGTACTTGCCAGGCAGGTACTTAGGCTGCTGAACTATCTCCCCAGCCCCATGAAGGTATAATTTACAACTGGAAAATGCAACAGAGTCTGGCTTCTGCCTGAGAATCCTCACAGAATTCCACAAACCCAAAGAGTAAAGCTCCAAAGCCCAATTCCACAAAGAATGCAACAACTCTAAGGTACTCTAGGATTTACTGGAGAGGTCTAGAGCCATGATCATGTGGTCTGGGGCCACTTGGAGTCTTTCTGAGACCTGTCAGGTTATTTGTAAAGTTGAAACATTTCTTATGAAAATATGGTGGTTCTGCCTTTTGGACTTTAATTTTCTCATTAATATATGGAGGTAGTTTTCATAGCCCCCGGCTCATGTTGTATTACAACATATTTAGTGAGGGCCAGCCAGATAGCTCAGCAGATTAAAGCACCTGTTAGGCACAGATAGCAGCTGAGGTTCAATCCCTGGTGTGTCATACCGGCCCCGCCCCCAGGGCACACTGAGACAGCAGTTGAGACTGGGCATGGTAGCACGTGCCTGGAATCCCAGAGCTCGGGAGCCTGAAAACAGGAGAATCACTATGAGTCCAATCTATGTAGTGAGACTCTGTACTATGTACATAAAAAAAAGCAACATTTTAAATGAAGAGCAAGCTTGAAAATGTGGTTATTTCAATTAAACCAGACATTTAGAAAGATTACAGAATGTGAAACAATTCATTGTGCAAAATATATTTTTCATTAAATACGTTATTTATATTAACATGTGGTGTCATTACTAAAATATTTTTAAATATCTTGGTTTTAATTTTTACTGCAGCAAATACTGGACAATATAATCATGTAAACAGACAACATTTGATAGGCTTTTTTAATTTTGCTTTTATTTTTTTGAGACAGGGTCTTGCTGTGCAGTTTAGGCTGGCCTTGAGCTCACTTTGTAGCCCAGGCTGGTCTCAAATTCACAACAGTCATTCTGCCTCAGCCTCCTGAGTGCTGGATTAGAGGAATGCACCACCATGGCCAGCTCCTTCGATGGTTTTGATAATATTTAAGAGTGTACAAGAGTCTTGAAATGAAAAATAAAACAGCCAAAAAGCTTTGAACCACTAATCCGGAGCCTTGCTTCTTGAATGTGATCTATGGACCATCAGCACTGGCTGGCACTGTCTTTTTAAAGACAGAAACTTGGTGCCCCTGAAACACACTGAGTCAGAATTTGTACCTTAACAGGGTCCCTTAGGATTGATATGCACAGATTGACAAGCACTGGCCTGTAGCAGTGGTGGCAAACCCATGGCACCCATGGTGCAGCAGGCTGTTTGTATCACTAAAAGTTCTAAAAGGTTTGCTGTCACTCATCGGTAGTTTTCATTTTCAATGCTGTGGCGCAATACTGCAGCTACAGTTCTCGGGTCTGATTTCTGTCTTAGCCAATCTGGGTCAATATAGGCAAGTTATGTAGCTTTCTGTGTCTCCGTCTTTTCATCTGTAAAGTAAGGGAAGAAATAGTGCTCAGCTCATAGTATTGCTATGGAGATAAACGGGTTAATAGGCATGAACACCATAGAGCAAAGACATGCTTGTGATGGGCACTCGGTAGCGCCCACTAAGAGGCGGATGTTCTTCCTATTTCAGTGAATTTGCAGATCAGTGAGGAAACAGGGACCCCAGTAACTTCCAGACACATAGATTTCCTTCTTTAAAAATAAAAGATGCAGAGGGAGCATGGATCCTACCCAAGGAAATCAGTGACTTGATTTTACAACTCCAAGGGTGATAGGAGCTTTCAATAGACAGGCATGGAGAAGCCATGTCCAGTAGCAGGAGCAGCAGGGGCAAAGGCAGAATGACTTGGAAGACTGTGTGTGGCTGAGAAAACGGTTTTTCACACTATAAATGCTTGAGTTTCACTAGTGAGAATTTACAATAGAAGTCAAGTAACAGGCTCAAGGTCACAGACGTAGTAAAAGGTGTGGTCAAGACCTAGGCAAAAGTAGTAGGCAGATCCTAAGCCTGTGAATCATTTTGAAACAGCCTCTGCCTATGAAACCAATACTTTGGAACTTGTTGAAATGTGTTGTATGGCTAAGAAATGTCCTGTGTTTGTAAATGTTCCAGGTTCCTGACTTGGGAGGATACTAGGATCTATATGCATCTAATAAATCACACCTACTTATTACACTGTTTGAGTCTAGATGGCTCAGTGGATCACAAGTTTATTCACCAGGAAAGAGTTTAGACTTCATCTGGAAAACACTAGGAAGCACTAAAGACTTGCAACAGGAACGACATGATTTCAAGACTATAAAGATCTGCCAACTGGTGGTTGAGGCAATTTATATTCATGTGAAATAATGCCATGATGAAGAGGTACCGAGAAGCCCAGAAACACTCAGAGAGCCTGAGACCTGAGCTAGGTGCTGCTGAAAGTTCATGAGAAGGGAAGGCCTATGTCCACGAGGGAAGGACACATTATTTTTTTTTAAGAGCTGGACCAAGGAGGTATCTTCATTCAACTCTACTTGAGTTTGGAATGTAACGTGACCATTGGATAATGAGATCTGTGACGAGAAAGTGTTACATGTTTTAACTAAGCGCAAAACCACAAAATCCCAATCCTTCTTCAATCTTGCAAAAAGTAGCCAAAATGGACCACCCAAGCACCTACTTCCATTTACATCATGTTGTGAAATCCAGAGTCAGTCCTCATCAAATGTTAGCCCATGCCTGCTACAGGTCTAGGAACCCCAGTGCCCTCCAGAGCCAAGGGAGAGAGAGGGATTTCCCTGAAGAACCTGAGTCACTGTGGCCAGAGGGACACTTTTTCTCTTCTGCTTCTGAAGGGGCAGCTGTCTGTTCTCACAAGAAAGCAGCAATTGAACACATCTGTATAATTAAGGTAAAGGGGAAATCCATGTTAAAGGCAACACTATAAAGACAGGAACAACTGCTGCCACGAGGGACAGGATAGAGGGAGGGATTGAGTGCAAGGAAGAAAATAGGTTTTGAGGGGAAGGGTAACACTGTCTTGTACTAGGCCTGGGGTTACCCAATTAGATAGGTCTCTCAAAATTTACAGAACTATGTAGTTCAGATAAATTGTACTTTAATAAGCCTAAATATTAAGTAAATGTACATGTCATTTTTGTTTCTGTATTTTTTTCTCTATGTATTTCTTTAGCACTGTTTTATGACTGATATTTCCTGAAGACTTATTATATGGCAGGAGCAATGCTAACCCTTTACTTAATGTTATAACGAATCTTTCCAAATTGTCCTTTTCATAGGTCAGAAAATAGACAAGAATCAGGCATTCTGTGTGATTTAACTTAATATTTCCCATCAGCTTTTAAGGCAGATTCTATTAATTGCTTCATCTTGACATGGCAGAACAAGGCAGAATAAGTGTTTTCCCAAGAAGATACCAAGGTGTGAGGCCGGTCCCAAAAGAACATACACATCCTGAGGAAAACTAGTGAAATACAGATATTTCCAAAGGAAGAACAAACCCATGCACAACACCATCACCTGAAGTGATAATATTTTGCTGTACAACCATCAAATCTTTTTCCAAGCATCCAACAAAAAGTATTCTTGGGCTTTTTCTTAGCAATTGAGGAAAAGAAATACATTAAATAAATACAGTCTTATTTCAGATTGGCAGGTATTTTGATCATTGAAGAACAGTGTAATGCTAATGTTATGCAATAAAAATTTTAACTTTTGTAATGCATCTTCTTTTCTTCCTGCTACTTACCCTTTAGAACCAGAGTACACATATTTTAAATGACTCTTGATAATTATTATGAGTTTCCGATACAATGGTATCAAAATGTCCTTACTTACAAAAAGCCTAAGACTACAGCTGTCTGTGTAACTAATTACCATATCAGTCTATCTCGAGGGCTCCCTTATTTTACCCCCCAACCCCGTGAGTCATTGATAATTTGCCAGCTTCAGATGAATTCACTGTCTGAGAAATAGAGAAAGAGCTCTGCAGAGTTAATTCCAGCTGCCAGAGAAGCTCAATAAGCCCCCAAGAAGCCTTTGAAAAATCAAAAAGCCCTTAAAAAGGTCTTTAAAAGTAGTTTTTCATGTTTGGCCCAACAGAGTAATAATGCTTCTTTAAAGATAGCCAGAGTGCGAGCCAATCAATACACTATTAAGATGGTGACAGCTCTGAGATAGGATTACACGGGGAAGAAATTGTGAAACCTTCAACTTTTTCATTTTCAACAAGAAGAATTGAGGGAAGTGGCTTTTTAAAATTTATTTTATCTGAATAGCTGTGGATTATACATTTTTTAATTTTAGGCTAGTAAGTTCACGCTTGGTCCACATACAACTAAAAGACAGTTTTATATCTTCCTTGCAATATTATACACACATACACACAACACATACACACACACACAACACATACACACACACACACACACACACACACACACACACACACACACACACCCGCCCCCAAGTCCAGCCAGGCTTTCTGGTTTGGGGAAAGACATAGACAGTAGTTGAATGATTGGCATGGTTGTGTTCCAAGAAAACTTTACTTACAAAGACACAGACTGTGTCCAACCTGCGTGTCATAGTTAACCAACTTATGACCCATGAATAAACAGGGTTCAAAAATATAAACCTATTCACACATTAAAATGATACCTGAGACCAGCAAGATAGCTCAGAAGACTAAGTGCCTGCTTAGGATTCGATCTCTGGCACCACATGCTATTTCAGCTCTGCCCCTGGGCACACTGAGCTGGCCACAGAGACTAGGCATGATGGCACACACCTGTAATGCCAGCCCTGGAGAGGCTAAAAACAGGAGGATCACTACAAGTCCAAGCTGCATAGTGAGACCCTGTACCAAATAAAATATAAAGTGAAATAATAAAATAAAATGAAATGAAATGGTGACCAAGGGCTGGGGAGATAGATTGGTGGTTTAAGCACCTGCCTGGCAAGCACAAGGTCCCAGGTTTGATTCCCAGTTCTGCATGCTTTCCTGGCCCTGGAACCCTGAGCTCAGTGTGCCGGCCTGGAAACTGGACAGGGTGGTGCATGCCTATAATTCTGGCACTAGGGAGGCTGAAACAGGAGGATCACTATGAGTCTGAGCTGTGTAACAAGACCCTAAACCAAATAAATAAATAAATAAATAAATAAATATATATATATATAAATACAAATATTGTAAAGAAGGTGTCCAAGGTTGTTTTCCAAATTAGTACTAAATCTATTGCTGATTTGGAGAATTTAATCACCTGATGGCAGGCATAACAGTACCTAATGCAAAGACCTGGAGCCACAGAATGCATGTTTTTGTGTCTGCTTGCCAGAAAGTTTGTGGCAGCAGCGGTTCTCCAGATTCTGTTTCTATTACCTTTCGTTTGGCCGTGCACTTGGAGGGGTACGGTCCCGCCACCCTCTAGCTAGTGGTGCACAACCAATATCAATAAAAAGAACATAGAAATTCAATTCTGCCAAATTAGAATTAGGCCAGTTCACAGAAGTAGAAACTAGAGAGGAGCAAAGTCACCAATTAAGAAAATAAGAACTGATTCTACCAAGATGCCAAGCAAGAAGCCTTGCTCTGTGGAGTCTCAACCACTACGGCTTTCTGTCATGCAGACCTTGACTTTCACAGTCAAAGATGGCATTATCCCGGCGTGTCTTTGTGGCTGGAAGACCACCCCCAGATTAACAGCCCTTTCAAGTTGGGAGATGAGGGTCTTTGATTTGGGTCAGCAATTACTCTTACAAAGCCAGTTATTGTTGGCAGTTTTGCTGTTTTGAGTCATGGTATGTGCTTAGAAAATTTTCCTTCTTTCCAGCTGCTGGACACCAGGCAGAATTTTCAACTCTTTTGCGGGGATTGTAAGGATTAAGGGAAACAAGGTAAGTAAAGCCTGGCTTTTAGCAAACACTCTATAAAATGCATGGTGTTTATTATAACCTTCCCAGTGTAATTTGGCTTCTGCTCCACAGAGATCCTGGGTCTTTTTCTGTTTTAAATAGTCCACTCTCCCCGTTATGCTTTCACTGATAAAGTTCTACAATTTTGGAGCAGAAAAGAATATTCAAGACCTTTTAGCCCAAATTTTCTCATTTAGCTTTGAAAACCTGATGCTCAATCAGGGCAATTTTTGAGGAATTACCTTTTCCCTGTACATTTCCATATGAAAATACAGAATATCTTAACATTTAACCAGGCCTTAGATCCATGTAGCCTACAACAGAAACCTAGGATTCTTTCATCTATTCCTTCATAAACATAGGACAAAAAATAGTTTAAAGCTTCAAAGACATAAAATAAAGGGCAAATTTTCAACAGTTCCAATCACTATACTACACATATTTCAAATAAAAAATACTGTTTTCCTCCACTTGGGCTTGAAGCGCCTAATCACTTTCCTAACATAATTTCTGAAAGCACTTTCAAAAGTTCATTCATTCACTTGCTCACTCAATCAATACAAATTTTCATTAAATACCCACAACAATGGGTTTTCCTCAGAGTGATTAAAGCTACAGTCACAAACATAATTCCCAGTAACTCTAGCCTTGCCCAGGCTCACTTTCTCCTCTGGTTCTGTGCAGACGACTTGAACTTTACTCATATTTAGTGGGCACATATTCAGTGCCAATCACAGTTATAAACACAGAACGTGCAGCAGTGACCACGCTAGCCACAGCCCAAACTCCTTGGCAGTTGCTGGTCTGGTGAGCTCAGGAGTTGGTGCTCCCTCGTGCATAAGCATGTTGCAATCGCATTTCACCCCAGTTTCACTGGCATGCGTTAAACCCATAGTGTTTCCCAGGCATTTTTTTCAACATGCACTTTCCTTTTATTCCTTACAACAACTCTGTGAAGTAAGTGTTGCTAAACTAATTTATCCGAGCTCCAGTCAGAAGTAAAGGCAGAATTCAAACCTAAGCCTTTTGGTTCCAGGAGTCGTGTTCTCTCTCATTCGTGTTCTCTCTCAACTATGGTAGTTGCACAGCACATTTTCTAGGTGACTGTCTTCACTGTCCTCTCCTGGCATCTTCAACCAAGACAGCCTTAACCCTAAGTGCCATTAGTCCAGTTCCCCCAGCTCCTCTCACTCCCCTTTTATCTTTCCTCCTTAACCTAAACCCAAACACACACTACACCTTGCCAAGTTGTCTCTGTGCAGCACCTTTAGATTTGAGCTATTGCATCTACCTGCTCCTTCCACTAGGACCAGAGAAGCCAAGCAAGTTGCTGGAACCTTGTGTCACTGAAATACGCTGGAGCAATTCCTTTCTCGTGGAGAAGTCCAACACTGGTCATTACAAAATATATTGTTATAAAAAATCACAATGCTTGATGGTGCACAGAGATTTTTAAATACTTATATCTTCTCCCTGCTATTTTGTTAATAAACACTCTCCCATGTCCAAAATGATATTATTGGGTAAAGTTTAAAACAGTGTTGTAGCAAGAGATTACAAATAACCTATCTAAAGTCTTAGTAGACTAAGTGCTTGTTTTGGCAAGCACAGGGACAGCGGTTCAATCCCCCTTTCTGCATGCTATGCTCAGCCCACCCCGTAGTGTGCTGAGCCAGTGACCTAGTCCAGGGATGGTGGTGCATGTCTGAGATACCAGCTCTGGGAAGGCCGGAAACAGGCAGATCACTATGAGTCCAAGCTGTGTAGTGAGACCCAGTATCAAATACATAAATGGAAAAAAAGAAATAGCCTATATAATTATTAACAGGAATTAAGCAGAGGATAGTGCATCCATAAAATGGAATACTGTACAGAAGAAAGTTTTTTATGAATTGATATTGGCAAATCTCATTGGTATTAACATTAAGTTAAAAAAGAGATGTTCTAATATGTATTCATAGTATAATATATTTGCATGGGAAATGAATATCCACATGAAAAGAATATATTTTTTAAGAATATGTGTTTTGAAAAAATATATAAAAAGTTGATAACCATGGTGGCATCCATGGTGGATAACCACGGTTCCCGAAGGCAGGGGAGAAAACTGAACTTGTTTATTTGCCGAAGGCTCTTTCATTGACTGTTGTAAGCATTATATTACCTATTTATAGTTAGTTTACTTTTTAATAAAAATCAAGCCTCCAATCCCAAGAACTACAAAATAAAACAAAACAACAGCAATTAAAAATAAAACAACATATCCAAAAAGGTAAGTTGTCCTGAAGATTTTCAGGCCACTCAAGAACAAAACCAATTTTAATTATATTTGATGAATCCTTGAAGCTCATGTGTCTGAAGTTTAGAATGCTAGTATAGTATTTGTCTGCTCCTATGCCTCTATAAAATGCTGAGTCAAATAACATTAATGCACCAGCTACTGAAATACAGGCTGAAATTTAAAACTGCACTTGTTACTCATGCTACATTAGCATGACTTTCTATGATTCTCAGCCTAAGTAAGCTTATGAACCTGTTGCTGTCTCATCGTGCAAGTGAATACTTAGAATATCATTAGAAGCACATTAAAATAGAACCATAGGAAAATGTGCTATTAAATCATCAAGGAAAGAACTATTGCCAGCTACACTTGTAATAAGAAGCATGTGTGTGGCCCCTGGAAATGACACCCTTCCATCTCATTTAATTACCAAATTTAATGGCTGCATGGTAATGTTTTTCTAGTTGTAAAAACAGTTTGAAAAATAAATGTGTATTTTTGTAGATGTCATAGCTTCTGCACTGAAGGAAGCACTAATTCCAAAACAAAGTGGGGAGTGCTATTTAGTCCTCCCTGGCAGAACTCCATAGCTGTCTTTTTACGCAGCTGCAGCATATGTAGGCAGATACTAACACTGCCAGTTTTATGAACAATTAAACATCTTGTCTTTGGGCCACACCAGCTCAACTGTTTATGTCCCTTTCCAGCTGAACTGTGATACAGTTGTGGGAGGATGTGATCTAAGGATACCAGGGAGTATGGTACTGTATTCTCCTGAGCCATCAGGGAGCTGACACTGTATACCACGAGGTGAAAGTTCAGCAACTAAACACCTGCCAGGGAGAGCTACAAAACTGAGTCTCCAACTGTCCACATCAGCATGAACGTTCTCTTCCTCCCTATTTACCATCCTTTGGGTTGTATCAGCCACGAACCTTGTTTTCTGCTGAAACAAGCCATTGCAAGTCTGTTTACAATTTCTCACTTGTGTCTCAATTTAATGCAGAGCAATGGAGGAGTTGGAGAGGGAGGAGAGGACAAAAGGGCATTTTTCTTTAAGAAGTCCTCTGGGACTAGAATCCTTCTATCCTGAGGCCTCACCATTGCTACAGGAGGGATTCAAACTTCTTTGTGCTATGGATCCATCTGGTACTGTATCGAAGATTAAAAATGACCCTGCAACAATGTATTTAAATGCTTAAAGTAAATAACTTATTGCAAAACTAATAATAACAAAATACAATTTTCCTGAAAGTTTGTGATAGAGGTGTTTCTTCTTTTCAATATGTAGAAGTGGTGTAATCACTACTACAATTTTATACTGGAGATGACTACAATATCTTGAGATTTCATCCACAACTGTAACATGATATTGAAATACCTGTTCTTTTTATTGATGAAAAAGTCATAGATCCTGTAAATTCTGCTGCAGTTGTGTTGCTTTCTTTCACAACTGAAATATAGTTCAGTTCCCTAGGCAGCATAAAGATGCAATTTTATGCCCCATATGCCCCATATGATGTCTCAGATTGTCTGAATCCTGGCTAAAGCCTTTGAGGTTTGAGGACACCAGGCTAAAGGCCACATCAATCCCAAACTCCTCTGCTCTCAGTAAACAACAAAGAAATGAAGAAGGCTATGGTCTCTGAAGGAAGTTTTCTGAGGCAGTCTGACAGTGGTAGTGACCACAGTGAACATAATTTCCACCCATGTTACACAGACCAGAGTGTAGTCTCCTGACTGGGTGACCTACAAGGAAGGCTGAGAAATGCGGCCTCACTGCATGGCCGGGAGATAAACAGAAAGAAGGCTTACATAGTATCTGTTTAGGGAGACTTCATGATGGAAGAGCACGCAAGACAGTCCAAAAAGTGTTCATGTATATTCAGAAAGAAAATATTCTTCCATAAATAGCAAGCCCTTTCTCTAAATACTATGATTTTAAAGGAAATGATTTTATACAATGAATTTTTTTAAAGCTTTAACCCCAATTTGGGAATTTAGACTCTAACAGGACAATTTCTTGGTATCTTAACCCATTTTTAAACATCTGAGCCCAAGGACAAAGATTTAGCCTTTCATTTGTTCAAACTGGTCCCTGGCCACACGTGTGCCTAAGATTTCCCTTTCACACTCCTGTTCTGCGCTGCACATCAGTAGAGCCTATTGGTTTTATTCGGAGTAATAGGTGAAGGCACACAGGACAGAGGGGGCTCTGGCACTGAGCTCTTTTGAAGACTCAGTGAAACCTGAAGGCTTCACATTGTCACAATTGAAGAAAGTCTTACTTTTTGATCATTTGAATGTTTAGTAATTCACATAAAGCTCATTCATGGCCCGAGCATGATTCTGATCTCAGGAATATGTGTGGTTATAACAGGGCCAAGAATGTAGGAACAGGCAGCCACCCCAAACATCCACTCCACTCTGCAGCAAATCCACTGAGACCTTGGGCCATGGCCAATACACTTGCCCACTGGCAGAGCTTGGTTGTTGTCTTTATGCACAGCTGTGGTACACATAGGCAGTTGCTGCTCCATGCCAAGATTAGGAGCAGTGTATTTTTTAAAGAACAGAATATATTTACTGGGAGAGAGAAAGCTCCTATCTGAGAGGACAGAAGAGGGACCTGGGCAGGTTCCCAGATAGTGTCAGGAACAATTAAACATCTTGCCCTTGAGCCACACCAGCTCAGTTGTTTGTGTCTCTTCACAAGTTGAACTTTGATACAGCTGTAGGAGTACTAGGTTCACAGATGCTAGGGAGTAAGGCACCTTTACATTTCTGAGCCATCGGGACATCATGTTCCATTCCCGCTCTCTTTTCTTTATGTATTTTATTACAGGGCTTACAAGGTCTCGCTATGTAGATCAGACTTGTAGTGATTCTCCTGTTTTCAGCCTCCCAATTGCTGGGATTACAGGCATATACCACCACACCCAGTCTCAATTGTTGTCTCAATGGGCCGTGGGGGGGTTGGGACTGGTACGGCACACGGGAAATCGAACCCTGGCCACTGCAATCTATCTAAGCAGGCACTTTAGCTGGCTGAGCTACCTGGCCAGCCCTCATCCTGATCCATTCTTAACCCCTGGCACCTTTAACTCAGGCACGCCTGGAGGCAGAACTCAACACATCCATTACAAGCTTCATTTTGATGTTTCCAGTAGTGCTACCGCTCCTGTATTGGGAAATGAATGTGATGGCCACTGACCCCACTTACTCTCAGAAAACATTTAATTCTGCTCAGTACCCTCTCCTCAGATGGTATTGGCGTCTGCCCTGTCCTAAAGACCTCCTGGCACATGGTTTCTGCTGAAGAGCAAAAGAAATCACAACCTTTCTGTCACAAGCAATGACTGACAGAATTGTTTGTTCCATTGCAGCAGCACCCAGAGTGACACAAACATGGGAGCTTTTCATTCTTTTACTGATTCTTACATGAGTCGAATACCAGCTTATTCAATTCAAAGTGATAAAAAAAAAAACCTCCACTAAGACTAAAATAGATTTCACTTAATATTATGCTATTGCTTTGTTTCTCAACCCAGAGCCTAGAAAGCATCCTGCTGACACTTTCAGAGACTCTAGTGGAAATCTTTTCTGAGTTCTACTTCAGGTAAGTGGTGTTTGCAGACAGGTCACCTCTTTTTCCCTTCAGTCATGAGAAAGCACGGAAGGCTCACCTGTTACACCTGGGTAAAGTATCGGCAATGACAATGTACCACGGCTACTGAGCCAGATGCGTAGCAGACTGGTCAGGACTTGGTGAGATCTGGATTTAAAAAGTCATGCTTACATCCCTGAGCCTGTGTCTGGAGTCTGGGTGAGAGGCAGGGGCCCGAGGCCCATGGGTTGTGCACCTGGGGGCTGTGTACCCACCCGATCACATCTGTCCTCTTGGTTGGCCTCTCTCTAACTTGCATGAAGCAAAAGCAGCCTAGTCCCAGCAAGCCCAGAGCTGACAGGCTGCTCAGCTTACCCAACAGCTCTTCCAAGAAGCTTTCCTCCCCTCCTTAGGGTCTCCCCCAAGAAAGTGATTATTATAATCCATACCTTTTCTTTGTTCCAAAAATATTTGTGTGTGATTGAAAATAATTAGGGGTAAAGGGGGAGGAAATCTGTTAATTATTTATCGTGATTATTTTCACTGCAATTGATTCATCACTATAACCAGCAATCCAGTCGTCTATCTCCCACAATTACAAAACAGTTCCAGCCCTCAAAACCTCGAAACATTTTTCTCCTTCCATCTTCATCTCTTCTCTTTCTCTTCCCATCCCCAGAAATGCTACATTTCCTTCCAAAACAAGATATATAAAATCAGCAAATCCAGCGTCTCTTTCTCAAGTACAAAATATGAATGGTCACTCATATCCGTTTTGATTTGAGCCTCACGAGAAAGCTCTGATTCCCTTACTTCACTAATAAGGGAATTGGAGGCTAAGGAACGTGCCAAGGCCACACAGCTAATAAATAGCGAAGATGTGAGGCCCCTCTGCCGCCAGCTTCTGGTGCCAGAGCCACTGTACCTGCACCGTTATATTCCCCAGTGTGATTGCTGGTTAACGGCGAAGGACCAACTATAGTTTAATGTGAAAGAGAATCTTCAGTCTTCAAGGTAGTTTGTAAATCATTTTCATTTCACTGCATTCACCATCAATGAGGAGGTTGGAAGGAAACTGAAAGCTGAGATAAAGAGACAGCTACAGAGGTAAGTGAATTGTTTCATCCGACTTAACCAGAGTGGGGCATTTGATGCAGAAATGAACACATGAGATTTGGACATGGCCAACTCTACTTCTAAAAATCACTGTTTCCTGGCTTTTGCAAGCTTGGAGATCCACATTATGTCTCATCTTCTCATGCTTGCAATCTTTATAAATATTTATTTTGTGATATCATAAGCTTTAAAAATATCAACAAATAAGACTAGTTAAATGGAATAATTTAATTACTTGACGTTGCTAAGCACCCAGTAAGTGTTCAACATGATAATTGCTACTATTACCACTACCATTATTGCTATTGTTAATGGAAGTGTTCTGCATTTTTCTCCAATAGGAAATAGCCAATTTATATTTCTTGGCCTTATACAACATGCATAACTTTATTTGAAGTTCTATAACTTGTTATTCAAGACAAGTGCAATGACTATTGGTCAGCCCAAACCAACCTTCCTACCAAGTGCACTTTGATCTAGTATACATTACGGGGCTGGGGAGATAACTCAACTGCATAAGTACTTGGCTGAAAAGCACAAGGTTTTGCGTTCGATCCCTGGTACTGAATGCTGTGCCAGCCCCAAAACTGGCATGGTGGTGCATGCCTGTAATCTCAGCACTAGGGAGGCTGAGACTAGAGAATCACTATTAGTCTGAACTGCATAGCAAGACCCTGTATTAAAAAAAGAAAGGAAAAAGAGAGAATACATTACAATTACAATGCTTACACACTTCAACTACAGTTGGCATTAAATATATACATGTTTTATTGAGAGACTGTTACACTGTGCTGAACAATATATTTTCTTTCCTTCCTTTCCTCCTCCTTCCTCTTTCTCCTTGATTCTGATCTCTTAGGATGATTTACATAAGGACAAAGTTAAACACCTCAAATAATAAAACAGCAGTAATCAAACTTGTATACAGTGGTTTTGTTTGTGATTTGTTTCTCTGTGCTGTAACTCTTTGATAATCATTATCTCTATTGAAATTTGAAGTTACAGGGAGATATTTCAGCAGCATAGGCACCTGCCTGGCAAGCATAAGGTACTGAGTTCAATCCCCAATATCAGAAAAAAAGGAAGAAATTTTAGGTTGGAAAACCACTCTCTCCAAATCTTCCCCATGAAACACTGATTTTGTCTATCTCATTTGTAGTTGATAGATCAAAGCACAAAAGAGATAATGGTGATTTACCTAAATAAAAGAAAAGAAACTCCCATTACTCTTTTGACTTTGTGTGATCTGAAAGACATCTTAACAGATAAAAGTAGAAGTCAACTCAAAAGAAATGAGGAGTCAATGTTGGAATAATTGAGCAAGTTGTTAGGTGCTGTAACCTGTGCTGCGGTCCCTGAGGGAGGGTGGGACACTTGACTTTCTCATCATTGCAGACCTTAAAGAACCCTCTCTGGCCAGGGAACTGAACAGGGTATAGCCCTGGGAGGGGATGAGAGAAGGCAATGTGGCTCGAAATGCCACTAGTGCACCAAGTGTATCACAATTAGCTTAACCCAGACAACTGGTCATCAGTGCAGATTTCTGGAGCTCACGTTTTCTTAAACAGAATTTTGGAGAGTAAGCCCACAAGTTAATGGACTTTCAATGAGAGCTTATACACTGAAATATTTAAAAATTACCAAGAGACACAATAAAACTAATTGGTTTATAAAATTTGTCCTAGATCAGAAATATGAAGACAACATGAGACTCCCAAATACCAGCGTCATTTAGACAACATTCATCAAATAAAGCACAAAGTATTCTAACAATGAGTGAAAAATAGAGGCATAGGTTTCCTCAACATAAGAGCATAATTTGAGTGTGATGAATTAAACTTCAAAGCCTTCAGCTTTTATTCTACAATATATATTACAGTGCAGTGTCATTGTCATTTTCAGTGAGTGATTCTCACCAAATGAAAGGTTATATTTCACTTCAAAATATCACTCCATCTAGTGCTTCATAGAACTCAATAAGAGAGAGAGAGAGAGAGAGAGAGCACATCTCCTTCTGCGACACTCAGCTGATTTGCACATGCAAGCGCTGGGAAGTGTGTATCTCCACAGAAGCCTAAAGATGAAAGACCAGAGTGCTGTTTATATTGGGGGCACTTGTTCGGGTCCTATTCTGCTTTCTCTCACAACCCATCTGCGCTTTCCATTAATGTCTTCTCTGCTTCATCTCTGAAATTCTTCATCATCAATGGCTTATTGTTAACATTTCCCTTCCTTAGCCTCAGGCCCCTTTGGCTGGAGAGTTCTACATTCCTCTGCCCCCAACCAACATTTTGTTCTTTTTCTGCAGCTACTAAAGAATTAACCTTATGTCATTTCAGGGCTCTAGGTTTGTTCTGCCCCATGCATAGCTCTCAGTGAGTGGATCAGGCACTCTATCTAAACGGCACCTCAAAATGTTAGAGACTCCCAGAGACCTTTGCTTTTGACAGCTAATCATCTCCATGACAACAGCTGTTCTTCTACTCAGCTCTTCAGATAAGACAGGTTGCTTTTCCTGAGGACTGTGGATGGGATGCTGGAGCCTATATCATTAAGTCACGCTTTGCACTCTTACCACAAGTAGGCTTTAAACAAAGATGTTCTTTAGCTTTATTATAAGGCAGAAGCATTTCTTTTCACTTGCATGTCTAAGCCTCCCTTTCCAACCCACCCCCTCTTCTCTGCCCCCTTTAATGGTGGGCTATGCTTCGGCATGCTATTGAACAACTTCAACAGAGTTGCACTTTGTTTGCTCCCTATCTATGTTTTCTGCTTTCTGAGAGGAGTTATTGTGCTGGGCAGCGCTATATCACTGGAGAATTGTGGACTATGGCAAGTAGACTAGTTAAACATGATGTTTTGTGAAGTTAACGTTTCCAGGGAAAAAAGAAAGCAGCACTAATACATTAAAAAGAAGGAAAAAGTTGGCATGGATAGAGAACTTAAGTCATGATAAAGAGAGTCAACTCAGATCAGCATCTCAGCTTTATCAAATTGGAATTTTAATTTTGAAATGGTATTTAACTGGTGAACATTTCAGCTCATTACAAAGCAGAACTGGGAAAATGAAAAATACATTTGGAAGTGCTCATGGGTCTAAATCAAAGCTTCCATATGAGAGCTTCTTAATCTAATGTTATAATCTTTTCAAATTGTTCCTCATGCTTTTTCTCCTGTGAATTTAGCAAGAAGAATGGTACTTCTTTTCCCAATGATATTTGTACAGCTTAAAGCAAGCAGAAAGAAGTCTATGTCTCTGTGAGATTTATGTCAACACAGCACCCACATTCTTATGCCTTACTGAAGCATATTTGTAGAGGAGAAGGATTAGCGTAAACTCAGTCCCTTGATGGAGATAGCGCAAAGCAATGCTATCTACTGAAACAAATATTTGGCTTGGAACTAAGGGACCTGACTTATGAGCTTGGTTCTTCCACCGCCTGCATAAGTTTCTCATCTTACCTGAGTAACAGTTTTCTTATGTGCTCATTTAGGAGAAATAAATTCAAGTTTCCTTTGAGATCCAAAGTTTCTACCACTTCAAGCTTAATACCACTTTTGTATTTCTGGTACATCTTGTAGAGAAAACTAAATGTGTTTTCCTATCTCATGGGTGCCACAGGAAATCACTTTCCAATGAATAAAACAATGTCTTTTCCTCATTTCATTTTAATTTGTTATTGAGAAGTCTGTGCTCTCCATGCCCCAGTGCTTCATAGTGTGATAGGAGGGCTGCATGCATGGCAGCCTTGTTTAATTTGCCATCTTTCCTCTAAACCATATCTCCAACCACTTTACAGAGCTTCTGTAAGTAACACAATTATGGAATCACAAAACAGAAGAGGGATGGCGGGGATACACAAGAAAGAAAAGGGTGTGGAATAGAGATTTTTTTCACATCTTATGTGCATTCTGCAATAGATAAATCTTGTCCCCCAGGAGAGTTGACTGAAAATCCACCTACTCAGGGCTTCAGATGTTTTAGGACTTCTCTTTCCTATTAACAAATTATTAATTCAGGCAACTAAATAAAAACATTAATTTGAAAGTTTGTATTTTTAAAGGGATATACTGGGAATTGAGAATTGAAGATATTGGGATATACAGAGAATTGAAGCTTAGAAACCTGAGTAGCACTAAGGTCTCTGAATCTTAAACTAGAACACATCAAAGTGATACTCATGGGTCAGGGAAATGAATTTCTGCAATAAAAGCTTTGCTTCAAACCAGAGGTATACTGGATATCAAAACTGTGCTTTTTCAATTAAGTTAGTTTCTAAGAGTTCAGATATGCCAAACACAGATGTTGAGATGATATGCCAAACTTTTAGGCACAAGAAGCTTGTATGTTCTCGTGGTTTGGATGCCAGAAATATCTTCTAACCCGGGCTCACATCTGGAGAGAGATGACTTTGTTCAGTGATATAGTTGATGTACATTAAGCTAGGAGACTATCAATAATTAGTACATAACAACACGTCAATTTTATGGCCTCATAATCCAATCTCCTTCCCAAAACACTGCCTGTGAGTATGTGAATCTCTTGAGGGACACTTATATATATATATACCACGGCAACTTTCTCTGTCAGTACATTCACTAAACAAAGCTCATGGCTACACCTACCTACAAGTGAGTGTGAACACAGTTCTACTACATGACTGTGAGAATATGATGAAAATATTCATGAAAAGCGCAAACATTAACTCAGAGTATCAACTACTATCACTTCACAGATTCATTGAGCAAGAATTATTATCATTGTTATTACTACTGTCACCAGGTGTGGGGATGCTTGAATGTCCTTCTATGGGTAGTTTTGAGGTTCTTTCTGTCCTAAGCAAAGAACTGATCAAAACAAGCACAAGGAGCCAGGGAAATAGCTCAGTGGTATAAGTGCCTGCCTGGCAAGCACAAGGTCCTGAGTTCAATCCCTGGTACTGAAAACAACAACAAAAAGCACAAAAGTTAGTAAGGCTTTATGTTTGTTGAAGGTAGGAAAATAAAAATGCACTGCAAAGGGAGTTTTGGCCAAGTAAAAGTAGGAGAAGGATGGTCCACAGCCTGAGAAGTGACTGCTGTGAAAGAACTCAACAGTGACTGTCTCTCTGTCCTTGCTCCAGCTGACCTCAAATCTACGTTGTCTTGTCCAAAACTGTTCAAGTTCTTGTGAGAACTCCACATGCACAGCTTTGAGAACTGTTCTTCGCGTGTGTCCTGGAACTTTGCAGTTGACAGGCCACGCCCTCTTTCCCACGCAGCCTGCCATACCCTAATCTCCTCCTACATTCTTGCTATTTTCATTTTCATTATCATCATTATTATAATACATGTAGGGAGGATATGTTAATGCAGTGGTACTTCCATTCATGAACCTAATTCATTCTACAATTCTGGAAAAGCTGTCCACATTTGTGTTTGTGTAGGAAAGATGGCCACAGTTGTGTTTACAGCCCATGCAGAGTTCCAAATTTTTCACATACAAAAGTGTTTCTACACTAAGGCACCATCATGTAAGAGTGCACACAGATTAGTAGGAACAGAACAGAGATCAGAACACGTACTTATGGAATGTAACATTTGAGTTCTTTTCTTTCTTAGGGCATAGGAAAGATAGTCAACCCTAGCACTTTCAACTAAATGGCTACAAAGTTTTGTTTTCAGACTGAGTTACTTCCTAGAGCAGGGGTCAGCTAACTTTTTCTAGGAGGGAGCAATTAGTGAATGCAGTAGTTTAGATTTTGCAGCACGTGTAGCTTCTGTCAGAATTATTCAGTCTTCACACAGAGCAGCTACTGAGCACACATACATAAGCAGATGTGACTACATTCCTCCACACCTTCCTCCTTTGAGCTGCGTGGTAGGCTGGACGGAGCCAGTGAGTGATTTGAGACCTCTGTTCTGGTTCATCCTTTATTAGAGATCGGTTAATGGAAAGGCTGAGAAAAACTGAAACAAATAAACCTTGGAAGGGCTGACGAGATAGTTCAGTGGACTAAGCACGTGCTCAGGAAAGCACAGGGACCACAGCTTGATCCCCTGCACCACGAGTTGTGCCAGCCCCACCCCTAGGCATGCTGAGCTGGCCACCAAGTCTGGGCATGGTGGCGAACACCTATAATCTCAGCACTGAGGAGGATGAAAACAGGAGGATGACTATGAGTCTGAGCTATGTAGTGAGACGCTGTACAAAATACATTAAAAATAAAGAAACAAATAAAAATCCAAATAAGCCTTGGACAAGCCATGTCTCTTCCCCTTGGTTTCCTCTTCAGTAAAAAAGCTCACCCTACAGGATAATAGTGAGTACTGTACAGGTAATATATACGATGCTCTTCTAAAGTGCTTGGCCAATACCAAGCCTTCTGTTCCCCCCCAGGCATATTTACTGCCTGGTAAACCAGGCATCATACAGCTCCTCGGTTCCTTGGTGCTGAAGATTCAGTCAAAACCACAGCAGAATCCCTACTGTCTTGGAACTGATGCTCTAATCTGGCACAAATAATGAAGCACATCACTATCCAGACGGTCAGGAGCTGACAAGGGCTGTGGAAGAAAATGAGGCAGGTGAGCACTTATAAAGTTTCATGAAGGGTTGGTCAGAGAGGAGATGCTGTGCAGAATACTTTGTGAAGGAAGGGAACGAGCCACGTGGATCCCAGGAGGAGTATGCTCAGCACAGGCGACAGCAAGCGCAAAAGCCCTGGAGCCAGAACCTGCGGACAGTGAGGTAGGGGCTGGACATGCAGGGGGAGGCGCGATGCGAGAGGCTGGTGAAAGAGAGAACAGAGTTTGGGGGAGTGAGAAAGGCAGATGATGTGCCCCAGAAGATGCTTTGCGTTTGCTAAGGAGAATTCATTATGTCCACTAATTAAAATAATTACTATTATTATGTATCATCAGCATTCCTTCTTTTCTTTAGCCTTTTCTTCACTCTCCTTTTCCCTTCTCTCTGCCGCTCTTCCTACCCTCTCTGTAGTATCCTCTGGATCCCTTTTTACCCCTCTGAAACCATTCCTCTTCAAGGTGACACTTGACTCTGTTGGTGGCACCTGAAACCCAGGTTATTTTCACTGATCCTAAGAAAGGCCCCAGGGTAAGCTTGGTCCAGCTCAGGGCTTCCCAGGAGGTTTTAACTTAATTCCACAGACACTGGACACCAGACAGAACAGGCTTAGGGCAAACAGGATGAGAACGAAGGCAGACCAATTGAGAACATTTTGTTTTTTAAACAAGATTCTGAAGCATTTAAAGAAACACTCGAGTCATACTGGGTGGATGCGAATGCAGCAGGGAAGAGATGGATGCATGATCAATTTTGTGGGTGTGCATTCACCCCCAGAACCTAACCAGTTCTTGAGTATCAAGACTAATCCATGGGACACAAATGTTCCAAGTAACTGAAAGTCAAAAAGTGCTTTTCAGAATCACATTTGCAACATAGGCTATTCATAATTAGACAAATATTATGTATGGGTGTGGCAATGACTCTGTGAGTATATATACCATGGAAAGACAGGAGTGGATAATGGGAGGAGAGGTACAAAGAGGGAAGGAGGAGGAAAAGGGAAGAGAGGAGTGGGAGAAGAAAAATGAAACAGGGAGGGGGAGACAGAGAGAGAAAGAGAGAGAGAGAGAGAATGTATAATATGACCGTTAACACTCAGAGTAGCTGTGTAATATGCAGATTAAAACCTCAGCAGAACAGCCCTTGGCCAAAGCCCAAGCTGAAATTCTGCTGTGCTCAGAAGTTTGTAGCTAGGCTGCCTGCAATCTGCTTTGCAAAAAAAATTGTGGCAAGAACAATTAACATGGAATCTACCTTCTTACAAAAAAATTAGCTCAGCACACGTTACTGCCGAGTGTAGGTACAGTATTCCACAGCAAGTTCCTAGAGCTTTTTCCTTTTGGAGACTGAAGCTTTACGCCTAATAGCGACCTAACTTCCCATCTCCGGGCACCCCTAGGAACCACCACTGTAGTCTTTGGTTTTATAAACTTGATTGCTAGGCATTTCCTAACCTAGAGCCAGGTAGACTTTTTAAATTTTATTGAAAGAACATGGAGGGGGCAGTGGCTCTTTGTGGCTTCCCAAATTCTCCTGTGGCGCAGGTCACCTGTGGCATCTGATACACCAACAGATTCTGGCCTATGACCTGGAGCAGGCCCCGGGATGGCATTGGCAATGAACTCCAGGTTTCGCTGCTCTGCGGCTCCTGAGCAGTTCAGCAGCCGATTTTATGTAATGGTAAGCTCAAATACGTCAGTTACATTAAGTATCTATTTGTTGTATTAAATGACAAAATTTGTACAAATGCATTTTGATGAGAACTGGGCAGGTATGTCATGTCTGGGTTGGAATTTCCTCAAAGAAGGCGATTTAGTTCAAGTTCCCAAGGTAAAATTACTTGATTTGGAAAAAAAAAGTTGACCAATTTAAGAGGAAAACCAGTTTCACATGTGGGCTCAGAAGTCTGGAATCCCCTTGGGTGTGATGATCTTTTTGTTCCCCTAGCTGGGATCCCCTGGTCTGAGCCTGGTATAAGAGGTGTTACAGCTAAGAAGACAGGGCTGCTTGCTAGAGCCGTGGGCCTTCATCGCCATCTAGCGGCGAGAAGCAAGAGAACTTTTCAAAGCCAGAAGTAACCAGAGTAGCGCAGTTCAGACCTCTCTGACTTCCGTATGAGGTTGTAACGATATTCTCATTAAGAACAATCAATCTTAAAACATTACATTTTTAAAAAGTGTAGGTGGGTGTTTCCTATAAATTCACTACTCCTTTGTAGTTGTAGTTAGAGCCCTTGATTAATTCTCTACAGCTTGCTCAGCAAACATCCGTGTCTGCTCGTCCTTGCTGCATACTCAGGGGCATATTCCTCCACTTTACAAGAGCTCAGCATCTAAAGCTGTAAAATAGAAAAAATGAAGCAACTTCAAGAAATGGGACAGGGTGTGGCTGTACACAGCTGTAATCCCAGAACTTGGCAGGCTGAGCCAGGAGAATCTCTGTAAGTCCAAGGTCAGCCCAGGCAGTACAGTGAGTTCAAGACCCGGTTAACTGCATATTGAGATCCTGTATCAAAAGTCCAGGAGAAGACTGGGCGTGGTGGCCCACATCTGTAATCCCAGCACTTGGGAGGCTGAAAACAGGAGGATCACTACAAGTCCGATCTATGTACTGAGACCCTGTGGACCTTGTACTAATTACACTAAAAAAAATCCAGGGGAAAAAAGAAAAGAAAAGAAATGGCAGTGAAAAGATGCTTGGCCTCAAGGCTGGTAAGGGCTCAACAGTGCAGCAGTGTTAACTAAGGATCACAGTGCAAACGTTAGCTCTGATTTTAAAGCAAGGAAAATGAAGATCATAAGTCAAATGATTTAGTCTTGGTAAGAGACAACCAATGCCAAATCCAGATCTTTTAACTATAACTTGGAAATTCTTTTGATTTTAGAATTGTGTTCACTGTTAGTCTGATAAACCACAAAAAAAAAAAAAAAAAAAAAAAAAAAAAAAAAAAAAAAAAAAAAAAAAAAAAAAAAAAAAAAGCTAGGTTATGTACAATAGCAAATAACTCCAGACTCTCATTGGGGTCGCTAGCGTTTGGCTTATTTCTTGGGCTTCACAGGTTTTTGGCTCCTTTCAGCCTTGTGCGGAACAAATGAGAAGAAGTGTGGATTTTGCATCAGATCAGATGGAACTGATGCAAAAATGAGGCAATGTGTTTTGATCACTTCTGTATTATGTATCCAGTTATGAACTATGCTGTCACAATTTCTATCTAGATGCCTCTCCAGAGCCCCATGGACTCATAGCCAGGGCTTTTCAGAGGTGGCTGGATCCAGGGCCTGTGAGTATGGATTAAGGATGTGATACTGGGACTAAGGGTGTGGATAATGGAAGTCCCATTTGGGTGTGGGTGGTACCACCCAAAAGCCTGGTAGCTTGAAAAGGAATAAAAAGATGGAAGATAGGCTATTGCTTGATGCTTCCTGCTTTGGGGTCCTCTGCTGGCCAAACCATGGACTGCTTCTCCTCTGCAATGTCCCTCTGCCATGCTGCCTAGCCTTGGAAGCAGCCAACAATGGACCGAAATCTCTACACATTGTGGACTGAAACAAAAAATGTTCTTCCTTTAATGTATGAGTGTTGGGTGTTCTGGCCCAGCAAGCAGATAAGTAGCTAACACATAAGGTCAGCCTATGACATCAGGTGAGGAAAAAATATTGGAAATATGAGGACAGAGAAGGGTTTGAAGTGCACTCATTAGGAGAGTACAGGAAAACTGAGCAGCTTTGTTGAGTGCCCTGGATTACTTGGGCCCAGGTCTGGGTGGGCATGGTCTACTCTCTGTGTGATTTCTCTCAGGGACATTGAGCTACCTTGGGTTCTGATGTAGAATAAGCAGTTGGCTTAAAGTCCTGTTGGGTGGATATAACTTTTGGAAAGACAGGTAAAGTAAATAAGATGTACTTAACTTTTCTTTTCTTTCTTTCTTTCTTTCTTTCTTTCTTTCTTTCTTTCTTTCTTTCTTCCTTTCTCCCTTCCTTCCTTTCATTCTTTCTTTCTTTTCTTTTTCTTTTTGAAAAAAACATAATCACTTTACAGTCTAAAGTCATGCAGGGAAGTGGAGAATGCAAGTAGACAAAGGGCAGCCTTGGAGTTAGGAAAGGAGACACGATGCTTCTGCTCACTTCCTGTCACGTCACGCTGCTCAGTCTCAGGAGGCAGTCAGTTTACAGAACTAAAGCTCCTATCCATGGGTTGCTGGAAACTCATGGCTGTAAATGGAGTAATTCCTGATGCAGGAACTGAAGATGTGGTGATTCAACATATTGGGCCAACTCTTCATCCTTCCCCATATTCACACTCTTTATCATGTGACATTGCTTCTCCTCCTGCTAGAGGCAAAGTGTACCTCTGTACCACTTGACTTGGGTGTGGTCATGTGCCTTGCTTTGCCTAGCAGAGTGCTAGAGATGCAATCCAATCAGGGGCTTTAGATGGTGCTTTGTCTCTTCTCTAAGAACATGTTCCAAGAATCCTGTGCAGCCAATGATAAAGAGAGGCTCATAGAACAGAAAGAACTAGGATCAACTTGCAGCTGAGCACTCAGCCACAGCTCTGCCAGGATTGGCCATCCCTCAGCTGACCTGCAGACATAAATGGCTCTGTATGCTGCTGAGCTAGGGTTCTTTGTCACCTAACATTTTTATGGTGCTAGTACAGGGTATCCTTTCAAACTTCATTGTGTGAGCTTTCTTGTCATTTAACTTTCTCCTATAAATAGAGTACCACAAAATTTGTAGATAATTGAGGAGCTCAGCTAATAGCTTCTGCTTATCAAATCTTTCCTATGGCACATCACCATTTCCAGTGAAAAACATGCAAGTGTATGAGAAGAGAAAAACTTTGCATGCATATTCTAGTTTTATGGAATAAAATGTTAGAAGAAATAAATTAACTTTTGCTCATAGATTTGACTTGTTCTTTTCATTTGTATCACATAGCAGCTGAAAAAGAGGGATGAGAACAAGAGCAATAGAAAAGTTAGATATGAAAAAAAAAAAAAAGGATGAAATGTAGTATGGCACATTGCCAACCGGTGGTCAACTTGTCACGTCCAGCTGAACTGAACTAGCAGAGCACTGGGTGTGGGAGTCCCACCTAAGGATCGTTGCCAGCAGCAGAAGAGGCAGAGCTAGAGAAGCTGCTGGGAGGCTTCTGGGAGACTAGGGAAGCGGGCTGGAGAAGCTGTTGGGAGCTGCCACTTCTCTTGGGCTATTCCGCTGAAGGACCTTGACATGTTGGCTTTCCTGGTGAACTTGGCTGTTCTCATCAGAGGAGGAGCTCGGGACCTTGCTGTCACAGAATGGCTGTAGTTCACTTTGGGGGAGCTCTGGTCTTCACTTTGAGCATTGCTTCCTGGCTCTGGAGGGGAAGATGGTGAACACCTCAGCCTCCTGGAGGAGCCTGTCATGTTGGCTTTCCTGATGGAAACTCAGCTTTTCTCATCGTCAGAGAAACTCATGACTTCACTGTTCCTGAGGATTGCTATGGTTCTTTTTGGGGGGAGCTCTGGTTCTGACCTTGAGTGTCATTTCCTGGCTCCATTTCAAATCCCTCAGCCTGCTGGCACAGATCCTCCATCCTGTTGGCACAGACTTTCTAGCTTCCACAGTTGACACTGAGACCTTCCCTGTGCAAATTCATGAATGGACCTGCATGAGACACTGTCGTGGGCTCTAGGCCTCCAGCTGGGTCTGTGAGACATCGTTATGAGCTCCAGGTCTTCAGTTGAACTCATGCAGGACACTATGGTAGGATCCAGCTCCTGAGCTGGACTCTTTGGTCTTTAGTGTGGAGAAAGAGTTCCTGCACTCTTCGTGTATGATTCTTTGGGTGATTCATTATAAAATATGTCCTGTATTGTATTGTTCCCTTGAAAACCCCAAACTATGACATGTAGGGGGAGAAAAAACTGAGACAGGGATGAGAATTGGAGGAAAAATTGGAAGGATGTAGACCAGACTTAAGAAGTGCAGAAGTTTCTTATTAGAAAATGCATCCAGTTAGGCATAGTGTAGATACCTTCTCTGTTGCATGGTGCTCATAGTTTACACATACACAGATGATTTATTTTACAAACAAAATGCATGATACAGCATAAAAATTTCTTAACCATGTTCTACATTTTATATGGTTAATTTCATGCACTTCCGTGTGTCTCGTAGTACAGTTCAGAAGGCTATAGCCACCGTCCTTCCCATGGCCTTATGTGAGAATTTGCCAGGTTGTAACTAGAGGAGCACAGACATTCACTCTGCTTTCCCACTGCCAACACAACTGATACTGAAATGAAACGGTGTGTGAATCTGAAAGGTACCCCCCCCCCACCCCCGCAGCCCCATGTGGCTGGCTGCTGGCCAGCTTCAGTTCCGACCAGAGGCTGGGCTGGACCCACTCTGCAGGCAGGATCTCAGCCCTCAGCATGGGTTCCCAGCTCCGGAGAGCTGGCCGGCTGGCATGACCACCCTTATTCCCACCACAGCTGAATAGTGTTTGCAAGCTGTTGCCTACCCTGCCCTGCCCATAGCCTTTCCTTCACTCTTGGTTTTCTGTCCGTAGGTGTCCTAACTTCCTAGTGGGAGCCACAGTCTGACTGTGCTCAGGGATACCCTGCACAGTGTGGAAGTGCTGAGGTAAACAGGGCCTTCGAAAGCCTCTCCAAGGACTTTCCAGAGCACTTCTCCTCAGAAGTCATGTGGCTCTGAGATGTCACTGTGTTTCCCCTAATCTTCAATGTGCTTTTCTGAGTGGGGGAGGGAAGGATAGACGTGCAGGTGGAGGGTGAGAACTGCGTACAATCAACCTGAGTACCCATGGAATAAATCAACACAAGTCTGCTGTGAACAGGAAAACCTCATGAAGCATATTTCTAATGCACCCTGTGCCTCTGGACACACTATATTTAGAATCCTGAAGATATTCTGTACTTTGAGAGCCCTTACAAGAAAAAGTATGTACTCTCCCTTAGCGGCACAAGCCTTTGAATTTTGACCTTTGTTGGATAGATCATTTAAATGTGTTAAAGTCAATCCTATCTTCCAACCTTTATCGAGCTAAGTAAGCAATTTATGTGTCTGTCTGTCTGTCTGTCTGTCTGTTTGTTTGTTTGTTTTGGAATCATCTGTTAATCAGGACAGCTTGATATCAGTTCTGTCTCTAAGAGGCTCTTCAACACTGGCAAAGTCAGCTTGCCTCGTGGCCTCCATTTCTTTATCCCTAAAACAAAGAAGATAGCAGTACCTACTTTATAAGTGGTTACAATGATTACAGAGCAAAGTAAGGCCTAGAATAATCTCAAGTTTAGTGCATGTTCAATGATTATTGGCTTTTTTTTCTTTCTTTTTGAGACAGTGTCTCGCTATGCAGTTCAGGCTGGCCTTGAGCTTACTTCTATAGCCCAGGCTGGTCTTGAACTTGCATCATTCCTCCTGCCTCAGTCTCCCAAGTGCTGGGATTACAGGCATGTGCCACCATACTTGGCTGATTATTGGCTATTAATATTTACCCATCTGGCTAACAAAACAAGTCTAATAAAAATAATACCAATGGTGAGAACTAGCATTCATTGAGGACTTATTACATGCCAGACAGCATCTAAATATTTTTACCATGTTAGGGAGTTAAAACAGGATAGTGATTGAAAGTGGCTAAGCTTCTGGTGACAAAACTGCTCCAAAAGGGGGCTGAGCAAGATCAGATGGGCGCAATTGATGAGTCAAACTCCTCAGGAAGGTATTATGAGAGAACAGATGGAAAGTCAAAGGTGACTTACAATTGGTAGAATTCAGGCATCAATCACATTGTAAGGTAAGAGATGTAGTGCAGAGAAATAGCTGCCCGGACCTTTCCAGAACCCTCCAAAGAATGCCTCGTATAGCTGGCTGTGGAATGGCTTTTTTCTTTCTTTCTTTCTTGCTTTCTTGCTTTCTTCTTTCTTCTTTCTTTCCCCTCAAACACAAGATGAGCTCACTGAGGGTATATTTTCAGATGTTTGGGGACCAGTATAGGATAGTAATGAAATGAATCTCGCCTCTAAACTTGAGCACATATACTGCCACTAGTCTTTTAGCTTAGAGGAAAGGTCTGCTTCTATAACATCAGCCTGAAGCCAAGAAGTGGCACCAATAGAAAACCAAATAATAATCAGGTGGAGAAAAGTAATAACTTGAGACTTGCCTGGGTAAGAATCAATTTATTCTTCAGCATTTCCGTTTAAAGCCACTAAGCCTTGGTCAGACTCTTGGGAGAACAAGACAGTGCAATTCCAAAAAGCAATCAAAAAATGACTGCCAAGTTATTGGGAGGTTCCATGGTGCGTTTCTAAACCAGTGCTAATCTAATAAATGTACGCGCAGTGAACTGTGAAATTGAGAACATGATTGCCCACATTCCCAAAGCCAAAGAATAAAACGATCATTTCCCCCTTTATTTCATATGATAAAAGCATCACAGATGATCTGTTATTTCGCACCTTTGTATAAAACATGGAAGTCTGCCTATCTAATGTGATTTGTTAGCAAGGAGAAAAACACAGATTTATGATCTTTGGTTCACCAGAACCCCAGCCTCAAGCAAAAAAAAAAAAAAAAAATAAGAAAAAGTGCTCTGCTTTGGAGTTAGGTCAAGGTTAAGAGCCCAAGTTCTGCCTTCTGTAGAAGTGAGGACCCTAATTCCTAGTTCACATCATCAATATGAAATTTAAAGGAGATAAGATTTGTGAAAAGGCTTTTTTGAAACAGAAAGCACCATTTTAAATGGATAAGTGAATGAATGAGTATAAGATAGGGAATAGAGTATACAAGCATTTTTAATTTTAGTTTAAAGAATCTTTAGATAGAATATTTTTGTAATTAACTCACAATTTTTTCAAAAATCTTAAATTCAATGATTTCTACTAATGGAGCATAACAGAGCAATAGAATTACTAAATACTAGAAATGCTGTAAGGCCACAGGGTTACTATTTGAACCACCAATGCATATCAAACAGCATTTGTTCAGAATACCATATTTAACTAGTTGAAATAGAAAACATAATTGCGATTAAGATTTAGTGATTGCTTTCAGTGTGTCTACAGTCTAGTAGAAGTTGGGTGAGGAAATCCTTACTGATCACCCATGGGCCACAGGACCAGGACTGGGGCCTGGAAAGTTAGCCGGAGTTTGCTGAGTCTACAGGGGACTGAAAAGACTGAGTGATAACACATGCAGAGGCCAAGTGGTCAGACTGCCAAGAGGTCCTTGACATCTAGTCTCAGCCACATGGTCCCTGTGTGGCTGTAATGGGGCTCCGTGAACCTCAGGGTGATTTCTAGATGGTGTGACCTCCAAGGAGCTGGCACAGGCAATTTGGAGATGCCAGGTGTCCCCGAACAAAGTTCAACTGCAGTACGGAAGCCATCTGCACTGGCATGATGACCTAAGAGCTGGGTGCTGCTGGGGGATAAGAGCCACTCTGCACAAAGGAGGTCCTAGCTTTCAAAATGCAAGGACCCACAAAGTGGGGTTCCTTATGATGCCTGTCTTAACAGTTGAGGATATAGCAGGGGTCTGGATCTAGAGCTAGATCAGCAGGAAACAGTGTTTATTTTTTTCAAAAACAGCAAAAAAGAAATGAGGTGAGATAAAAAAAAGTGAATTTCATAAAAGATGAAGTTACAAATGACAAATACTATTTAAAATTGTCAAATAATTGCACATAACTAACAGAGTACTTCCAGGTGTGAGGTTGGAGAACACTTTACAACAAAGAAAACTTCAGGATTATGCTTTAAAGAATGGGACATGCATTGTTCAGGATCCAATCAGGAAAGCAGTTACCAAGCTGCGCATTTCTAACATACAGGATACAATTCAGGGAATTAACTGCAAAACACTGAAGGGCCAAAACGCAAAGCTGAGAGGACCAGACAATCCCGAGAGTGTTAGAGGAAGGATGGTGTTTCCTCATTACAGGTGCAGAAACAGCAAAAAGGAAATAGTCTCAACCACCACCAGAAGCTCATTCTACTCCGCTTTTGAGGGCTCCATCCAGCTATGGGACTGGCAGAGATGGACAGTACTTGAGGCAGGCCTGGAGCCATAGGGGAAGACTTCACAGCCTTGGGACAGTCTATGTACTATGTAGTGGCCAAAGGAACATGGTGTGGCCAATGGCAGGAACACTGAGAAGTCAGTGAGCTTCAGTGCTAGGATTTGGAAAGGCTCATCACACTGCAACCCTAAAGGACACTAGATCGTAAAGTCATCCACTCTTCCCTGTGAGGAAGATGCCTCTAGCATGGGGAAGCAGTATATGTGTCCTACTCCTGGCCTGTCTTTCCAGACTCTGGGGCAGCGTTCCTGTTAGTAAAACCCAACCAGAAATCAGTGGGCAAGAAAGTCCAGGAACGGAGTTTGGAGTTGGAGCTCCTATGAGGCTTAGCAGAGCAGCAGAGCTGTTGGGAGGTAGAGCAAAAGAAAGCCACAACCAGATAGAGCATGGGAAGGGTGATGAGAAGAACTTTTCAAGATAAGCAAGCGTGGGCAAGTGTGCACAGAATGGAAACGCTGAATCTTGTGAGATGTATCAGACAGTTTTCTAAAAATAAGTAAGATAAACCAATGCTTCTTGAGAAGATCTCTAAGCAAAGGTAATGAGGGTTTTTTTTTTTTCAAAGAATCAAAGCAAAACCTGGAAAACCAGGCTCAGGTAATACTCAAGACTCAAGAGACGATAGTCAAAAATACAGCTAAGTTCCCATCATGGGAGCAGTAGTGTAGGAAGCCCCTCCTGCTCCTCCTCTCAGTCCAAGAAATCTATATTTGTAATCTAAAAATACCTTATTGGAATCCCACCAAATTAATTCCAATCTACCACTCCCAGTGCAAGCCATGGTGCAAATAAGGACACTAAAGCATATTTATAATTATGGGGAGCCCAGGGGTCCTAAGTCCAGCCATGGTGATGGCTATGCAGAACAAAAGTGCTGACCTAGGGCCAAACCCAGGTTTTATTCAGTTGTGAAGAAGGAGTGGCTTGAGGATGAATGACTGAGAATTTGGGGAAAGAGGTGGGTACTGTGAGCTGAGCTAGGTAGGTGGCCTGCATTTACCTCTGTCACATGCGAGAGAAAGGATATGCAGAAAAAGTAATTTGCACTATACTATTGAGATAATATCTAATGTTTTGAGGACTGGTGCTTCAGCTCTGATGTGTAATCTTTCAAGCCCGAGAAGTCGCAGCCTCTGTCTCAAGGCTTGATTCCAGCCAATGGCATGGAGCATTGGCTTTTCATCCTGTCTCATCCTGACTCATATCAAAGAGCAGAAGGTGTGGGTTATTAGGGAAACACGCATGTCATCTTCAAAGACTACCACCAGCACCTCAGCTAGACTGATATGAATTGCCTAAGACCAACTGAAGGGACAAAGAAGAGTCCTCACCAGCTCTGTACATATCAATACAAGGAAATAGGATCAGGCTCAGCCAAAATGGAGACGATTGCTCTTCTTTTGAGGAAAGCTGCTCAGTGGTCCTCCGCACAATAGAATTAATATGCCACTGCTGTTGCTAGATCCCAATCTAGGTAGTTGTCACTTTGAATAATATCAAAATGTCCTCTTATCTTTCTGGAGTATGTTTCCCTCCCTCCATCCCTCTTTCCCTCCTCTTTATTTCTCTCATTTCTTTCTTTCTTTCTTTCTTTCTTTCTTCCTTCCTTCCTTCCTTTCTTTCTTTCTTTCTTTCTTTCTTTCTTTCTTTCTTTCTTTCTTTCTTTCTTTCTTTCTTTCTTTCTTTCTTTCTTTTTCTGGAGATCAAACCCAGGGTTTTGTGCACACAAGACCAGTGTTTTACCACTCAGATGTCCACTACTCATCTTTCTGGCTTAAAATCCTAAAAAAGGACTAAGATATAGCTTAGTGGCACAGTACCTTCCTGTTAAGTGTAAGGTCTTGAGTTCAATATCAGTACCAAAACGAAAAAACAAACAAAAAACGAATTCTAAATGTTCCAAAGTGCTAGGTAGAAGTTCCGTATAAGCAGATTCTGGGACTGGTGCACTCTGGTTTCTAAGAGGAGAACAGCCCCCATCTTGGCTTCTGTTGTGAGCATCAAACTCTTGCCTCCATAACATGTACTCAATAGAAAATTCACCCAAATCATGTGGTATTTTCAAAGTTATGCAACTAAAAAAGACAAAACAGAATGTAATTCTCCTCTTTGCTTTCTTAAAGATTAAATTTAACTGTCAAGTTTATCAGTTTAATAACTGGCCAGGGATTAGCAGAGCACACTTTTGGATGTGTTTAGTTGGGTGATGGAGGTGAGACCCTGGATATTACATCTGTCCACTTACCTCTTACTCTCTGGCACTGCCTTCTGCTCTGCTTCTGAAATGCCATGGAAGCCAGAAACTCTGCTTCTCCATGCCCTCCCACTATGATGTCTCTGCCTCAGAGCCACCAAACTATGGACTAAAACTATAACAATGTGAGCCAAATCAACTTCTCCTTCTTTACATTGTAGATGTTAGGTATTTTGTCCTGAAATAGGAAAACTGACCAATACAATGTTCCACAAACTGCATGCTAGCTTATTCCAAATACTGTGACAATCTCCTTCCCCCAAAATCTCCTATATGAAGCCTAATTAATAAAACACCCTCCCCAAGGGACAGACACTTGACCTAGTTCTTCAAAAGTTCTACCTGAAACATGGAAACCATTAATAAACATAATAACAGATTAGGGCTGTGCTGGGTGATTCTTCTATAGAAAACAACTAGTAAATCTAGACGTAATTTTAAAAAGTGGCCACCTGAAGGCTCTGGACCATGAACAAAGTAGACAATTTTGTGGGGAGGATGCTATGGGAGAGAGAACTGAAAGAAGCTGAAATGAAATTCCTCCTTCTTTGTCTTTTATCCCAGAACTAGATGTTGTGTTATACATGAGGCTCTAGTGAGAACATTGTAGGCTTCCTGGGAAGGGGAACTGGAAAGCTCAAGCTAGAAAAACTGAAAATATTGAAGAGATGGAAAGGGCAAAGTCCAGTGATTGTGAAACTGAAAATGTACAGCTGGTATATTCAGCTTCCAATTCAATGTCCAGATGGTATATTCAGTTTCCAAACCAATTAAGCTATTGTAGCCCCTAGTAGGGGAATTGATATCTCTTTCATCTCTCTCTCTCTCTCTCTCTCTCTCTCTCTCTCTCTCTCTCTCTCTCTGTCTCTTAGCTTGTATGGCACAGGAGATCAATTCTGTGGAAGATGGTTTTTCTTGGACTGGGGAGAGGATGACTGGTGTTTTCTCATTATGACTAGTGTGAGCTTATAGGCTTATCAAAAATGACTGAGACAAGCATGCAATGCAGTAAAAGGAGATGACAGAAATGGTAAATAAAATAATGGGTGGGCCATACACAGACTAAAATAAATTCTGGATTCTGATTTAAAACCTGCCAGACATGCAGCTTAATTGTCTCTTACACTTACTGACCAGGTTTTGCTGTGAGTCTGTAAGCAACTGATTTATTATGCTCTTAGCAGTCAAACTTCTCTGCTAATATTAATGTATATTTTCAGCCATTCTCCAGTGCTAGCATCGCAGCCTCAACACCACTTCAGAACATTAAACATTACATCTCATAAGGAGGGCACTATAGACCTTGCATGTACATTTTATATAGGGTTCATCCTTCTATGAGAATCTAATGCCATCACTGATCTGACAGGAAGTGGAGCTCAAGCAGTAATAGGATGCAGCTGGAAATACAGATGGAACTTCACTTGATTTTGCTGGTTCTTTCCTGATCTGTGGCCTAGTTGCTAAAAGATCATAGGCTGATACCAGTCCCTGGCCTGCAAATTGGGCTCCCCTACTTTAAAACAACAAAGATTGGGGCTTCAGAGTTGGAAAAAAATTTAGTTTGTGTCCTTTCTCATGTACTCCTCAGTTCTCCAATGATGTTATGGAAAATGCATAATAAGCTAATTTATCATTGGTTTTGAACCCATTTTCTTCCTGAAGAACAGCACACCATCTTGCACGGTAACTAATTATATATTTGCTAGAGCACATTGCCTCTAAGTGGTGGGGCACATGGTAAGAAGAATGTATCAGTCATCAGTCAACATAAACTATATAATGCTACAGTAATAAGCAACAATGTTTTCTTCTTACTGTATATGAGATACTACAACACTACTTCTTGGTATCTTCACTCTAATACTCAGACAGGTTGAACAGACTCTTTCTTGGAATATCATTGGTCTTATGATAGGAAATGCATGACATGGATAAGAAGTTTCTCCTTGGAAGTGACACACATATTTCCATTCTACATAGGTTGTTTTTGTTTATTTGTTTGTTTTTGCCTTTCATGGGTAAACAGGGTGTGACTTTCCAATCTTCTGGCAAGAACCTGCTCAGATCTGTTTCCATTCTTACCATTTGCATGTAATGAGTTAGTTGAATCAGATAACAGACAGTTTGTGAGGGATGGCCATTATCTGGACTCCTAGTATTTCATGCACAGAGATTCACTTTTTAACAAGACTCTGTAGCAAACCTCAAGAAGAGCTCATCATCTATATTTACAGCTGTTATTCGTCGCAAAGACTCACTTTGCTTAAGAACTCTGAGGTCTGTGATCTTCTATTGGGTGTTGCCGTGGGGCTTGTTTTCATAGAAAAATCAAAGTTCTGTGAACACTTCAAGATCCTGATCTCGAGTCAGAATGTTGAGTGGTGTTGCTGTTCACTCTCCAGTTTATGCCAGCTGGAGAGCAAGCTCCTGCTTGAGGGCTTTCCACTCAGTTAAACTAGGTGAAAAATGGGTCAGAGTAACAAATATAAATAGGACTTTCATCATGTACAAAATTCCAAAGAGGCTTATTTAGTATTTTACCTCTTAATGCCTTAACCTTGGATAAGATATACAGGCATGTCATGGGTCATTGAGCTCTCAAGGGAACCCTTAAATTTGAGAGAATTTATTTCTCATCCTCTTAGCTAAACTGCTAATTTGTAATCTCTAGGTCATATAATCTTACCACTACCTGAGTAAGATTGAAATGACCCATAATAATTCCTCCTTATTCGTCTTATTCAGAGTTAGTGTACATAATTATTAGTAATTATTGAAACAGGGACTAATATTTATTAAGTGATAATTATTTTCCATACACATATATTAATCCTGTTAATCATAACAGAGCCTCTAGAAAATAAACAACATGATTCTCCTTACCATGGAAAATTACCACCCCTGTGTATCTTAAGTAACATCAGTCTCTATGAGCACATTTTTTTCCCATCCCAAGGTTTCTGGGTTGTGATTTTGCTTTCTTTTTCTTTTTTTTTTTTTTTTTTTTTTTGTGAAACAGGGGATTGAACTCAGGACCTTGCACTTGCCAGGCAGACACTTGTGCCCTTAGCTATCTCCCCACCCCCTGTTTGTTTGTTTAGCTTGGACATTTTGGTAAAGCTCTCCAAACATCTCCTTTGGTCCTTTCTATCTCAGAATACCTTATTCCATACATGAGAAGACTCTACTGATTACTAAAATACTAATTTTAACTATATATCTAGGAACTGACAAAATAACTAGGATGTGCTTGAGGTCTCATTAAGCCACATACAAGGTAGATCTGGAAAAAAATCACTTTTCAGATCACCTACATAAGCCCCTTCCAACACCTGAGAACTGCTATAGCTGATCTCACAATATTTTCCCCTGATTCCTGGGTACCTTGATATGTGGTCTTCATTTATCTTTGGAAAATTTGGAGTAAGAGCGATCTCATGTCCTTGAAAAGCTATTGAAGAATCCTCCCTCAATGGCACTCAGTTTCCTCATGGACTGTTGTATTTTTCCATAACAGCTCACCTTAAGGCACATAGCCACAAGATCTTGAAATTATTGATTTATTTAACATCAGTTTAAATTAAATATTGATAACTTTCAAATTGGGCATCAAAACTTGTCTTCATTTGTCAAAAACCCTTGACTTTCATTGTTTTGTTTTTTAGCTAAGTCAGGGGTGTTTATTTGATCCCAGGCTTCTAATAGGACAGACTCTACCATATGGTTGATGTGCTGAAATACCTGACTCAAGAATAGAGTTTCATTCTCTACCCTCCTCACAGGAGGGTGACCCACTCCAAACTGCCTTTGGATGCTTTATTCAGTAATGGAGAAGAGACCTCTAAGACTGTAATCTGTGTTTTGTAAATATATCACATTAAGTCCTTGTGACTTCAAGAATCAAATCTGAAAGAAAGGGCCAGGGATATAGCTCAGTGGCACAGCACCTGCCTGGCAAGTGCGAAGTCATGAGTTCAATCCCCAGCACACACACACACACACACACACACACACACACACACACATAAATCTGAAAGAAGTTTAACCTGCGCAGGCCCAAGTCTTCCTGCTCTGTGGGTGGAACTACTCCATATCAAATGGGCCAGGTGTGAATCAACAGAGAATGCTATCACTTCAGTACTTATAAATTTAAATTCAGATCTATTAAAATTGATCATTAATTAATAAATGAATGCAAAAAGAAGAGGAGGAGGAGAAGGAGGAGGAGGCTAGGTATTTTGCATGCCAGCCAGTTAAATTAAGCACTTCAGCTTCCCATCATCAGGATGGCCCTCCCCGGTGACTTGAACACGCTGGCTTTGCAGAGAGCAGGTTGTAGTCCAGGGTGGACTGATGCCTCTATACTGCTTAGCACCTGCCTGTGTGGAAGGAGCTCTTCTTTCTAGTCCCCAGGCCTCAGATCTCTTACTGGGACTCAAGGATGGAGAGAGTAGGGATTCTCAATGTTCCTTCATCTCAGCCACTTATTTTTACTACGCGCATTATGGTAAGTCTGCAACTTCTCACACTGAAAGTTATTTTTAGGTATAAAAATCAAGTAGGATCTATCTATGAATCTTCAGAATCAGTGAGCTTCTGCTGAAGACTTTTAGTAGCTAAATAATTCCCACTAGCAAGTCACAATAAATAACCGCCTGTGTTTCTGCTGAGAAAAATGTTTGTTCTCTTGGCCTCCACTATTACCTTCAACCAGTTCTCTCAGCCTCATGAGAAGCAGAAAGCCCATTCACTGGTAGTACCTCTATGTACCCATGAAGCACTACTCAAAGATCGTGGGTTTCCTCTCCAGGGTTATGTCAAAAGGCCATGGTGAAGGCCCCTTTGAGACCAATCCAGCCAGAACTTAGGAGGATAAATGCTGGTTAGACCTACGAAGTCCATACCAATAGACTGTCTCTTAAGCTTTCTATCTTTTTCTATTTTTATAATAAAAACTTTATCTCACCCTGTGTCATTTAGTGGCTTTGTTCAATTAACCAATCCAGCAATATATATAACATATATTATAATATATAATATATAATACATATTATATATATTAACATAATATAATATATAACAGAATATGAAGAATGGAATATAGAATACATATCTTTAGTCTGGACTAACATGTTCTTCTCTCCTTGACCAAGCAATCTGAGGTCATATTCTTATGTTTACCCAGAGTTTTGCAGATAAAAGTACAAAGGTACTGCATTTGTGTTTTGTTTTGGTATACAGCCTTTATCTGGTTTTATCTCCATGGATAAATCCCAAGGGTTTTGTTAGTCCAGAGAGTGTGGGACTTTACTATCTCTTGTTGGATTTCTTAACTTTACCAGTCCTTCATGAATACATGAATAATCCCCTCATTGAGATCTCTTGACTTAAGCGCTGAGTGATTCTTCTGACCTCACATTACTTTTGTAATTCAGCGTTGAAGGGAGGGTTTGTGACTGCCTGATGCTGGCTCATTTGCCTGTACCCTAGAATCTGTGGGGTGTGTGCACTCCTGCGTTAGTATGAGCTGGAGCCTGCCTCTCACCAAGATGCGTACTTATGGGAATTTCTCTAAAACAGGAGCGATTTTACAGTAAGCAATTCTTTTAGAAAGACAGGTGCCCATTACGTTGTGGACTCGGGAAGTCAATCTGCTTAGAAAGGAAGTGGATATATAGAGGGAGGGGGAGGGAAATTAGGTCACCCAAGCAGGCGAAGGCCTTTTCATTGAGAAGGGATCCTTTGTCCCCAGATGAGACGTGGTCAGCACCGTCCTGAGTAGGGAAATGAATGTGTATGAGCTGCACGTCAGCAAGATGCATCAGTGGGAAGTGTGAGATAAGCCACCAGAAGGAGAGAATTTTACTTGCTCTGTCAGATTGTAAACTGCCCAAGGGCAGAAACCCTTTGGACTTGTTTAATATGATTAGTGATTTTCCCAGAGCCTGGAACATGGTGGGCATGTGGTAGATCCCTGAGACTGAGAGCAAAGAAATAAGGACTAATTAGGAAGTGGTTAAGTTAGCCCTTGTGGAAAACAATGAGGCCTAAACAGGAAGAAAGAAAAGTAACATCGAACGCTCATGTGCACCAGGCTTTTAACTCGCAGTTCTCATCAAACTCATGACTGATCTAATGACGTACATATGTATTTCCATGTTAGAGGTGAAGGCTGGAGGCGTTACACAGTCACATGTACACATGTAACAACCAATGGACAGGGAAGATGTGAGACACGTTGGTGACTAGGGCTGGGCTGGGGACAGAAACTTGAGGGAAGCTCAGGAGTTTGAGGCTCTGAGTTGGAGCCACACAGGTAGTGGGGGCATGAAGGAAGCAGGAAGGTAGAGATACTTGGAGGAACAGGAAACCTGGAGTGGGGTCCTGAGGTTGAATTAACTACCTGTGGATGATTAGAGGTGCAAATCCAGCCCCAGAACTGAGGCAGAATTAAACAAGTGGGTTAACAAGCAGCTCATACTGGAGGAGAGTTCTTAGCAGCTGGGCTGTTATTCTGGGGTACTGGAGGGAGCGGGGAGTAGCTGTTGCTGTCCCCTTAAGTGACTTTTACAGATCCTTCAGGGTTTCTGTGGTTGTTGTTTGCTTATTTTTCCAGTTAGGGCCCTCTAGAGGAATTTAAAGGGAATCTGTCAAAATTGCAGAATCACCCTGATGCACTGTTTTTTAGGCACCCAGAATAAACTTTGCTTCTACTTACTAAATTCTCTACCTGGAGGTGTTCTGTCCATCATTTTTTTAAAATATGTAACATGCGACCCTGAATTGAATATGCTCAGTAATATGCCTGTCTCCACACGTGAGGATGAGATTGCCCTATGTGCATTGTGTGGAAGTTTTCCTGATAAAACCCCCTAGCTTTCTCTGTTTGGAGAAGCACTGCATTGAGAACGACTCCCCCTGCTCTTCTACTCGCTCCAGTTATGACCTGCAGGACAGGAAGCTCCGTGCCAGTCCTAAAGCAGACCCGGAAAGCAGGTCATTTTCCTAAGTCTTCACATCAGCAGATTTCTTGTGGTTTCCATACATCTGTAAGTGGAGTACATTGGCAGGGGGTGAAAAATATACAGGAATTCTGATCAGTAGAGGACTTGCTGTTGTTGTGGTGTATGTCCTGCACACACACACACACACCCCTTCTGCAACTTTTCTGGGAGGAACGCTTCAAGAACTCTAGTTAAAAACTAAAAATGCTGATGATTTTCTGCCTGGGAAAACTGGGCCTGCAGAACCCGTGACTCCTCAGGCCCCTCAGCTACCACAAGGACCATCAGCTGGATGATCCCAAGGATGGCTTCCAGGGTGCAGTCTCTGTACAGCATTCCTTTTCCCTCCTCTTCTTCCCTGGAAAGGCTTAAGGGGCAGGAACAATCTCTGAAGGGGCCTTCTGGGCTGGCTGAAGGATTTTGAAGAAGCTTATTTTTTCCCTGAAGAATGGTCACTACTCTAAGCCCAATTACCTTGGATGCCCAAAGCGCTATTTCTCAGGCCAGGCCTTATTACATCCAAGTCAGAGGAGACCACTGTCACTGTACTGCATCAAACAAACAAACAAAAAAACAGACAAGAAATTTCTGTTTGAACTTAGATAATTCACAACGCCCGAACTTTAAGAATCCTTTCGCATGCGTGCAGTGTTGAATACTGGAAGAATACCCTGATTAATTTAGAAAAGCTTAGTTATAAAGGGCTGAAAATGAGTCTTTGCATCTGTTTAGCATGATATTTCATGGGCAGCTAGCGCTGCACAATAATTTCCATGACAATAAGCACATAGACTTGTTACTTGATAGTTGTGTAATTGTGGTTTCCTTCTGCTTGTCCTCAGAGGTGGAGAGCTGCCCGTATGCTTTGTGTTCCCCTTCCATTTTCCCCCGGAGGTAAAAAACTACAAATATAGAACACCACACCAGAAGGAAAGAAAGAGTCAATGTATCATTGCTGCCTCTGAACTGCGAGTTGCTCTCACGTTGGTCGGGCTTTGCCCTGGTGGCAATGCTCACTAATAACCAGTAGAGGGCAGGCGCAGCCTCCTAAGACGCAAAAGGCTCCTAAGGGAATCCATACTGCAGGAGACGGCCGCCCTCACATCTATGATGCCATCAGCCTCTCCAGACCGTTGTAACTTCGAGGATGGAAGTAGATCTACATGTGCTCTGCAGTCAGGCAGTCTGGGTGAAAGCCGGTCTCTACCGCTAACTAGCTGTGTGACCTGGGGCAGCCGACTCGACCCTCCTGGGCCTGTGTCAGCATTTCTCCGATGAGGATATCAGTACTACCTATTTCACAGGCTTGGTGTGAACCTTTAAGGAGTTTACTGTATGTCAAGCGCTCGGAACAGAGCACAGACTATGGTGAGGTGTTCTGTGTGCTGTTCTTATTAATCATGTCACAAACCGCCCTTTACGTCGCCTTTCAGGACCCCAACTGAAGCGTCCAAGAAGGGGAGTCACTCAAGAAGAAGGGAGGGAGAGGAGGTGGTGATGCTCACGCCATGCAGGAATCTCTGCACTCGGGAAGTGGACTTGGGAGAGTTCTGCTGGGCAGAAGGACAGGACAGTGGTCCTCACCGAGGGAGGGGAGGGCAAAGGCCGGGCCCACAGCAGGCCGGCGGATGTCTGGCACAGGAAGGGCTCGGGGCGAGCAGGTCGAGCATAGTGCAGTTAGCTGCAGCCACACCACCTGGCACCTCGCTCCACAGGGGAGTGAAGACAGAGGGAAGGCTCAGGTCTCCTAGAGAGGCCTGGAGGCAACGGGCGGAGCAGCCGCGAAGCGGTTCCGCTCTGGCTTTCTGAAAGGGGCTTGGATACGCGAGAAGGGAGCAGCGCCCAGCGGAGGGTTGGCGCAAGGCCCCCAGCGGGGAGGGGCATCCCCTCCTGAAGAGGCCTCTGGCTCGTGGTCTGAGGTCAGCTCTGGTAGGTAGGCTGCTTGTGGGCAGCCTCAACCCACCCAGCCTTGTGGAGTTCTGCCTGGGCTAGTCGCAGGCCTGACGGTAAGTATTCTAGCTCTCTGCTTCTGATACAGAATAGGACAGGGCTCCCCTTCCTACCTGAAGTCGGTATGGCCAGGCGACTTCATCTGGCTAAAGAAGCATGGGCAGGGACTTTAGGGTAATGCCAGCTTAGCCGTGTCCTTCTTTTCCTCTGACCCAGCCCTTCATGGCTGCTCTGACAGCCTGTGTCCCTGTATGGTTACAAGGAGCCGGGAACCCACTCAGCTGACCTGTGGCAGGAGTGTTACACAGGAAGAAATAAACATCCTTTGCTTCTAGCCGTTGAGGGCTGGGTCTGCGTTGTCACTGCAGCATACCCCCGCATGTCGTGACGGAGGTAGTGGCTCACCCCCGCACAGACCCACGGCACCTTTTCATGCCTGGCCACCTCATTTGATTGCTGCAAAGTGCTGTGAAATGGGTCCAGTTTCCCTGTGTTCAAATGGTGCAACTGGTATCCCCCAAAAGCTTACATATTCAAGGCTCCAGAGTAAGGTAACAGCTGGGCCCCCAGCTTCTACGCTGCTTCCCTACTACCATCTTCCCTTCTGAGACACTCAACACCCCTCAAGTATGGACACTGAGATAATAATAATACCGAAAGTAAAATGACCACAGATGCCAGAACAACTGCAGTCAGCAACAGCATGCTGGCTCTTGGTGTCACACAGACAGGTCACAGAAGTTTCAGTAGGAGCATCGGTGAGACCCAGAGCAGAAGCACAGGCTTGAAATCCCAGAGTTCCGGGAGGCGGCACCAGGAGAATTTCCAGTTTGAGATCAGCCTAGGCAACATATTGAAACTCTGTCTCAAGAAGTAAAGAGTCTGGGATACAGCATGGTAGAACCTCCATGGTTCAATCCCAGTGTAGCCATGAACAACAAAAGGTGGGTAAGAAACGACACCAGAGACCTTCCAGAGAACACATGTAACGGACAACATAACATGGAGAAGCTTCTCTTTGGGGATTTAAAGCCTCACATTTACGATAGATAGAATATTTAACCCAGTTCCCTGTGATTAACCTTCTCTGTGGTTCTAGCACTCAATGCATCACCAGCTCCCTGCCATGCTGCTAACCACAACCATCCTGGCCTTGAGTGTCTTCTTTCTTTGCATCAAGATTCTCCTCTAGCCAAATACTCCTGGTCTAAACCATCAGTCTCTTAGGGGCCCTTTTTCCTATTGAGAAACCAGAACACGATTCCAGCTTATGAGAATATATACACGTGTGTATGTGTGTGCGCACATGTACATACCTCTGTACGTCACCCCTATGTTTTAACCTGGCTCTCTCCAGGCCATCCAGACAGGGGATTTCAGAGCAGCCCCAGGCTGCGAGGGAGGGGCCTCAGCACCAGCTGACTTTGCATGACACCTCCAATCACATCCTGTAACTGGCAGCCAGTTCCACTCAGCCTAAGACCGCTCTCCGCATCCATCCATCCTTCACTGCTGACTTTGAAGGGATCAAAAGAGCCCTGTGTGTTTTCCTAATCTCCCTAATCCTCATAACTATTCCCGTGAGGATGCAGGTATCATCACTACCATTTTTCAGATGAAACGAAGGCCCAGAAAGTTTTAATGACAGACCCAAGGTCACCCGGCGAGCCTGTGGCAGTGAAGGGAGCAGAGCTCAGCCCGCCACCCCGCTGCCATCTATCTCCATTAGACCCTGCTGTCGCGCCGAATTCCCGCTGCAGTTTTAATTGAATATCATGTTCTTCTTCACTTCCTGCCCGAAACAGGGCAACAGCTGCCACTTACCCTGTGCCGGCTGGCGGTACTTCAGTGGTGGGTGAAGTTAGGCTGGGATATAAAGTGCGCGAAGCCTTTCAGGATAAAAGGGCCCAGAAGAATGGGAGGTAGTCTCCGAGGTATAAAAGGGATGCCCAGGCTTTCCTGCTTCTCCTGACTCTCGGGCCGAGGCTAAGAGGGAAAGCTGCTTGGGAGGGTGAGTATGGGAGCTGGAAAGAGGTAATACGTGGAAGAAAAAGAAACAATGTGCATGTAATTGAATGAAAACTTCTTGTCAAAAAAAAAATACCAGAGTAATGTTGGTGAGAGGCCCAAGATGTGGCTTTGTGTCCTCGTTCTGATTCTTTTCTTGAGAACAATGCTACAGAGTTCCAGGGGGCTTACAAACCCGTGGACTAAGATGCATGTCACCCTCTTCCATCCATTGTACAATTTCAACAGCAGTGGTTCTAAATCTTGAGGTGCATAGAATGACATGATTGAAACCTTGGTTTCTGGGCCCAGCCTGAAAATGGTAGACCAGAAAAATTTAGAAAAATTTAGCATTGACATATGGTCAGTGGTCCTCCAGTGTCAAGAATTGGAACCTCTGTCCCAAACACATTTGGAAAGATCTTTTCCCATGTAAAAGCAGAGAAGTTGGCCTGCAAGCTGGCGGCCGTGTGTCCACAGCTGCTGAAACCACCCATGACTTTGCTGTTCCTTTGGTTGCTTCGCCGCCACCCTAGGCACATTTGCAGAGCTGGGTCTGCAGGTGGAGCGAGACTCCTAATTCTACCTCTGAGTATGGAGGACCTAGGCAGAGAGGGCAGTTTCGCCCTTGGAAATCTGAGCGCTTTAGTCCAGGCCAGGAGGAAATTGAAAAACTTCCCAACCAAAATGTTTACTTCCCCAAGAGATAAAAAAGAAGCTCAGGTTCATAAATCTGGGCCAGTACCCAGGACCCAGAGGTCAGGCAGGAGGCCCTGAGGGAAATGAATACAGCCCAAAGCAAGAAATACAAGTGTTGGTGCTGCCCTCAAATTCTGTTGGGTCCTGGAGCCCACAAGGTATGCAACAGAGGTCACTAAAGGACCAAGGCCATGGTGGTTCACGTCACTCACATGCAGCCAGCTCCAGGAGCCTGGAAGACAGTCCAACTCTGCTAGCCGCCTGCCTCTGCTTTGCGAAGTGACATTTTTCCTGAAGCCTCGCTTCCCACAAGTTCACCAAAGAGTCCAAATCATCAAAGGAGATGGTAGAAAGAAACGGCCACTTCTGTTCCCTAAATAGAGTATTTTAGTGGAGCCAGGAGGCCAGTGTCTAGCTCTGAGCCCCAGCAGGTGCCTGTTTGCCTACCCATGCCCCATACTGAGAAAGCGAGGCCTAAAAAGGGAAGCATGATTGCCCTCAAGATCTGCAGAGTATTCCAGAGAGCGGGATGGGGGACTGCCTCCGCCTGCCCCAGGCAGCCCTCGGCCAGGTTGCCTTGTTGTTAACCTCCACCGGAAGTTCTCATTTCCAATGGACTGTATTCCCCAACTGGGTATTGCTTCTCATGCTGTCTTCTAAATAGTCATTCACCCTGCAGTTACAAAAATACGCAGAAATATGGACACGGAACCAGGGAAATATTATCTAACTTTTTCACAAAGCCCTGAAGATCTGAACAGGACATCAGCTATTGGGAAGACGTCATTTCCAAGGGCAAAAGGTGGACAAGATAATGCTAAGAGTTCTACATTTATGCACTTTCCAATGCTACCTAGGAGTAAGGCAAGTGATTACTCTGTGAAGCAAGAAGAGGCTGGAGAAGTTTTAAATAATTTGAACTTGAAGCTTATTTCTCTAGAACATGCATTGTATATTAGATAAATCCTTTAACCTTTCCAGGCTTCCATTGTTTTGTTTTTTTTTTTCCTCCACAATATAGCCATCATTTCATCCAGTAAGCAAATCATGAATTTTAACTGCTTCGGAAAGACCTTGAGCTCTGCATTTGAAAGGCAGACCGTGGTATTAGTGCATAATTGCTTGCAATAAAATCACAGACAATTTCAAAGCCTGCAGAAGTCTGATGAGTAAACTTCATGAAGATATAGGCAGGCTTTTAAAGTAAACACATCCCTGGTTGACAAAGAATTGGTTGTCTTCCAGAGCAATCATCTTTGAAGGCCGGCTTGCATTCCTGAAGTGCTGCAGCAAACAGAATTCAGGACCAGAGGAGATGGGGAGGTGAAGGAAAAGGCGAGCGGTTTGCTCCTGGCCAGCACCCGTGGCAGTCCCAGCACTCACCAGAGCCATAAGCCTGGGCAAGGCAGCCCTCCACTCTGGCCTATGCTTTTATTATGCATCTTGTTTCTTCAGTTGTGGCTAAAAGTTCACACACACAACATAGATGTTCCCTCCATGAGTTTAAATGTACAGTGTTGTTAATGCTATGCAGTGTGCATTGTCAGACAACACTAGTGTTTTCACCTCAGATGACTCCAACTCTATGCCCATGGATCCTCAGATCCCCACCTCCTCCACCCAGCCCTTGATGCCCACCATTCGACTTCCTTTTTCTATGAGTTTGATTGTGTTTGATGTCTCATATCAGCAGAATAAAGTGATACCTGTGTTTTTGTGTTTGACTTATTTCACTTACTAGGTCCTCTATGTTTTAGCATATTTGCTCTTTCTGTCTTTCTTCTCCCTCTTTCCCTCTCTCCCTTCCTCTCTT
>PVKN010001867.1:0-47020 GCA_004027915.1 Capromys pilorides | reverse complement strand
TAGGAAAAGAGGGGGCCTGTGGCATGCTCAGAAATGAAGTAGGCTGCGGTGAGGCGAGTGGGACTTCATTTACCAGCTCTCTCCTCTGGCCATAAGATCCTGTAATCCCTGCAGAGTCCTCAAGTGAGCCCCGAACCCGCCGCACGCTGCTGGCCCCGAGATGCACCAAGCTTTGAAAACTCAGAGGCCGCAGAGGGTGAGTGAAAGAGCTAGGAGAAGCCGCTGGCTCCCAGAATGAATGGGTTTGAGGGGAGAAAAGTCCCCAAGCAGTGAGGGCGTGCGGGGGGCTGTGTAGATGAGGTGAGCTCCGGCCTCTGGCCTGGAGGACCAGGGTGGTGCTGCTGAGGCTCCCAGCAGCGCTGGGGGTGGAGCGCCTGCGGGAAGGGCCAGCCTGAGAGCCGCCCAGAGAACTGCAGACCTCTAGAGATCGCCAGAAACCTCTTGCGGACGCTCTGTGCTGAGAATGCTAGGAAATCTACAGGGCGGGTGTGGCAGATAAAACCCTGGGGACAGAAACACAGCAGAAGGGTGTGGCATGAGCTGGAGCGCGTCGCCTCCTCTGGGCAAAGCGGCATCCAGGAACTGTGGCTTCAACAAACGGACGTGAGGTGGGCTGAGCCCTGGCTCTGTTTTCAAGCCACGCAGACCTCGTGGTGCGTGTCCCTGGGCGGATAGCGAGATCTTGAACACAGAACAGCGAGGAATCCCCTGCGATCCTGCGCGCGCACTAATGAGCCCGGGAAGGGAGTAAACAGCCCCCAGTTTGTGCAGAGACAAAACAAGGCGGGGCCAAGGGGGCCCACAGGGACGCAGACACAAGAGCGAAGGGTTAGCACGGGTGAAGACAATGGGCCAGGAGAAAAATGATGATCGGGGAAAATGGCAACTAATACCCCTGGGGTATTTTGCAGAGAAACAAGGTAGTTAATGAGCTAAATAAACCTGAAAAGCAGCATTCCTGAAAGAGGCCAGGATGCACAAAAATAAAAGGCAGGCAGGAGCAGGCTTCCGGAGCACCAGCTCAGAGTGCTGAGGGGTGGGCGGAGACAGAAGCAGCTGCGGGGGCTCTTAGCTCACTAGCCGTGGGGACAGCTAAGATTTCTAATTAATTGAGCTCATCAGTGCATTTTATGTATACATAATGATCATGTTCATTACAGGAAAGTTGTATCTGTCCATGACATAGCTTGATTCTTGTTTTCTGTTCCTCTCCCCTCTCTTACCTTAAATTCGCCTCCCTGCCTCATTAACAAAAACTATGTTTCCGTTTTTACTTCTTTCCAACCCTTTTTTGCTTCCTTCTTTTTCCCTCCCACCTTCCTAGCTCCCCTTCCCATTTGAAAATGTTTTTCCTCAGCTGAAGAAGTAACAGAAGCAAATATATGGGTGAAAAATGTTCAGAATTATTTGTCCGGGCCCACTCAAGAAATGCCAACTAAGACAATGCTAAGATTCCGTCTCAGCCCAGAAGGAATGGCTGTTATCAAGAAATCGATCAATAACAAATGGTAGAGGGGCTGTGTTGAAAAAGAAACCCTTCTCCACTGTGGGTGAGATTGCAGCCTGGTGCAACCACTGTGGAAATCAGTGTGGAGATCCCTCAAAAACTAGGGATGGAGATTCCATTCAACCAACTGTTCTCCTTGGTATCCTCCCAAAAGAGTTAAAAGCACCATACCACAGCTAAGCATGCATGGCCATGTTTACAATGGCACAGTTTGTAACAGCTAAATCTTGGAAACAGTCCAAATGCCCATCAACTGATGAAAGGATAAAGAAGATAGCGGATTTTTTATACAATGGAGTATCTCTCTGCTGTAAAGAAGGATAAACTTCAGACATTTCTAACTAAGTGGATGAATGTCAAGGTCACCTTCCCCTCCTCCTCCTCCTCCTCTTCCTCCTCCTCCTCCTTCTTCTGTCTTTTTGAGACAGGGTCTCACTATGCTGCTTAGGCTGGCCTTGAGCTCACATTTATAGCCCAGGCTGGCCTCGAACTCAAACTGATCCTCCTGCCTCAGCCTCCAAAGTGCTGGGATTACAGGTGTGTACCACCACACCCGGCAAGGCCATCTTCTTAAATGAAATAAATCAGACATACATTTCAAGACTGTATTACTTCTCTGGTGTGAGAAACTGAGAGTGTAAATAAAGACCAAAGTGTATAACAGATGCTGTGAAATAGGAAGATTGTGTTTTCTAAATTATATTCTTGAAAAATAGTTGTGTCTGTCACTAGGTCAAAGTGTTTCATGACTCAGAATGATCATATTCTTTTCCAGTTTTTGGGGGAAATTCTATCAGAAAAAAGTTTCAGTTTTCAGATTTTCCTCTTTCATTAATATTCCTCATATATTTTAGGAGTCTTACACTTTGCTATAAGAATCTGAAGTGGGCTGGTTCACGTTGGCCTGCTTTCTGTCCCTATAACAGATGCCTGAGACGGGTGACATAGGAAGAGAAAGGTTTTCTTTTGGCTTATGGTTTCGGAGGGCATAGTCCACTGTCAGGTGGCCCTGTGGCTCTGGGTCTGTGTGGCATACCATGGTGGGAGTGTGCGACCAGCAGTGTCCTCATATCACATCAAGGTTTGGGTGTCAGGGTGGGAAAGGGAGAGGCTGAGGTCCAGACTTCCCCTCAGGACTCTGAGTCCAGGGACAGGAAGAGCTCTACTGGACCCCCAACTCCTAAAGCTCACCAGCTTCTGATGGCACCCTGCAGTGGAGACCAAGTCTTCCACCCAGGGCCTTTGGTGGCACCCATCCCAGCCACAAAGTGGTTCAACCCAAAAGCATAATAAAAGTATTTTAAGCCTGGTGAACTGTTGTGTTCCAAGAAGACCCAAGGTTCTCAAATACCCCACCTCCTGAAGAAGTTTGGGGATCAGTAGCTCAAGTCAGGACAGGATTTAGAGTGGCCAAACCAAAACACAGCAGCACCTGGGACCTTGACATTTTATTATTTTTTGTATAAACCAATATTTCTAGCTCCACTAGAGAGACAGAGAAAGCTGCCTAGGGGCAATGACATCAGTGGTGTGACCCTGGCTTCTGTAGTTGTGAAAAAGAATAGAAGGGCTTGGTATAAGAAGCCAACACCAAAGTTCTGATGACAGGAAAGAATCTCTGAGAGCCAAATCTCTTTTGATCCTGTCCTTGAATACCAATGAGTCAACATGATGTATCTTTTAAATAGAGCCTTACTATGTATTGGATGCAAGAGGTTATGTAGTACACCCTTGAGATTCTTAGGGCTGTGAAAGCAAAGAGGAAATCACATTAACAGTTTGACTTTCCACATGCTCTTAACACGCAGGACATTTTCAAGTCCCTACCTCACCTATGGCATGAAGAGATCACCCAAGAAAAAAGTACTAAAGCCACTGTTTTGACATGGCTCGGAAGCTGTCCTGCTTAGACACAGAAACTTGTGAGCATTTTGACGTCTCCACCAGCAGTAGAGATGGAAACAGAAAATTGGAATTCAGGTCCTCCGTCTTGTAACTGCCTTGGCCAGGAGAAGCACAGCTCAGTGATGTCGTCCTGCCCAGCCGTCCTCTTGTGGCTTCACATTGACGGCTGTGGGAGAGAGTTCTTCACAGCTGGAGGTAGAAGCTGCAGGCTCAGGGAGTTCTCACGCTTCTGGAATAAGCCACTCAACAGACCTGGGTCCTGGTGAGTAACATTTGAAGGCGAAGAACGTGACCACCGTAGTGCCTGATTCTCCCCACTTGGGTTATGGGTTGCTCTGTTGCATAATATATGTATATATGGCTGTAAACAGGAAAAGCATGGCTTCCCTGTTGCCAGCAAAACTGGCACTGTGATACTGATCAGTATCAAATTTCCAGAAAAGTGTCACTTTCCTATCATTGTATTAATATTAATATCATCAAAGTCAGAAGTCATAAGTGTTAGGGAGGAATTGGAAGGAGATCTACGTCAATCATGCTTTCTGAGGTAAATCCATGCACCTCACACACAACCTGCTGTAAATAGTGAGCTCTTTCTCTATAGGGCTTTCCAGAGCCAAATCCTGGCCCTTGGAGGGAATGACTTTGGAAAATAACAGAATCAGGAGTGCTTCCAGCACTGTCTCTGGTTCCTCTGCATTTCAGCTTCCAGTGCACCGATATTCCACACCAGCGTCCTGCTGCTACAGAGAGCTGCGTAATTGCTTTGTCTGTCAAGAAGTAATGCTGGCATCTTTATAGCCAGGAAGGAAATATTGGTGGTGTTTTTCCAATGTAATGACGCTTCAATCTTCTTCAGTATAAAGAAACCTGCTCAGATTGTTGTTAATAAGGTTTTATAGAAATTCAAAACTAAATTTGCTGTGAAAAATGTGTGCTTTTCCCCTCCATGGGAAATATATATCACTTCGGGCTCATTTTAATAATTTAACATATCTTTTATGACTCTGATAAGATCTAAAGAGTTGTACTAGGCAAAAACATGATACAGATAACTACTGATTCGCTGGTTTTATAAATTAGATATATATATATATTCTTTATGGTGTGACCCAGAGGAAGCTGAGGGCTTTTTGGTTTTTGCTGTGACTCTTTTTTTTTTTTTTACCTCCAAGGAATATGAATTCATTGTAGATGTTGCCAGACTGGACCATCTGAAAGACATGTGGAATAAAAAATAATTGTATGGCACCTCTTGAACTATGAAATTCACATCCTCCTTATGGCAAGTTGGCCCCTTCATGAACTTAAAGGTCACAATTTTAATTAATTAATTAATTAATTTTTATTTATTTATTTTTTTTTGTATTTTAGGGAAGGGCCTACAGGGTGTTCAGGTCTCACTACTAGATCGGATTGGTGATCTGCCTGTTTACAGCCTCCCAAGAGCTAGGATTACAGAAGTGTACCACCACCACGTCTAGTCTCAATTGTGATCTCAGCATACCTTGGGGGTGAGGCCAGCAAGGCAAGCCTGGGGATCAAACCACCGGCCCCTGTGCCTGTTTGCAGGCACTTTAATCCATTGAGCTATTTGATCCGCCCATACAATTTTATACTTACACAACTGCAGTGGGGATTCTAAGGTGTGGTGCAGCTGCTAGAGGCCTACTCTTGAGGTCCTACGTAGAGGCACTGCCATTGTGTTTCAAACTCAAGGCTGTAAGATTTGGGGAAACCTAATTCTACTTGGAAGTGTGGTTCCTGGATGGGTGATAGGGTCAGAGAGACAGAACAGAGACCAAGAAGCTGCAGGCAGCTGACAGGGCCTTACTCAGAAGTGTAGAGCCTGTGGAATCAGGCCCCAGGTTCATAGGACCAACGGGGTGCTAGGCAGACACCTAGCTCTATTCTTGGGTAGTCTCACTCCTGCCCTCATCATGACTGAGAATGTCTGGAAGCAAGGCTGCAGCCCTTCACACTCACCTCGTAAGCAGTCTAGCAGCTGCTTAGGGCTTCATGACTTAGAGTAAACGTTGGGGCAGAGCTAGAGGCAGAGGGAATATTTTGTAGCAAGTGTACAGGGCACTATCCTACCAGGGACATGCTGTACGGCTGGAGGAGGTGCCGGGGTCAGGCCCCACTGCACTCAGTGCTCTCTCCCCACCTCGCGTCCTTACAATGCCTTGAGAGAACCGAGCTGCAGGCATGCACTCCATGGACAGCACAGCTATACTCGGAGACTTAAGTAGCTTGCTCAGTTCCGCAAGGCTGGAGGAGCGAGGCTGCTTGCCTGGGAACCGTCTGGATCTGAGCACTAACTCCGGAATATGGTAAATACAGTCTTCAGAAGCTCGATTCCTGCCCAACATGCACCGTGTCTATTTCCAAGATGATAATAGAGGCCTATGAAGCCTCAAAACTGCAAGTCTCCCCAGCTGTTTGTGCCAAAAGACATGCTGTGGCTCTGTGTCAGACACACGTTCCGAATCCGGCCACGGATGTCAGGTGTCTCACTATCTGATATTGCCATCAAATAATCAAATCGGGTCACTGTCATATAGCATGTCATATATCAAACAGGGTCAAGATTTGAAAGACACATTGGAAAGCTAAATGTTGCTGCCCCCAACACACACACACACACACACACACACACACACACACACACACATGAGTCACACACAGTAAAGCATAGGCTCAGGTCCTTTCTGCTGCCCTATCTCTGGAGTTTTATGCGCATAGAAGTCGGCTGGGCAACTTCCTAAAACGCACTCTGCCTTTGTTGTTGTGGGTGGTGCTCCCATGTACACTTCCAAACAGCTCCCAGGGCAAAGGGGAGCTGATGGCCTAGGTCCTCGGGCCGCATGTGGAGGAGCTCAGGGCCAGACGGCTTCCTTCTGGGCTTCTTCTCAGGCCTACCAGTGGCCTGCTTGGCCACCTGCCACCCGAGCCTCCCTCTATTCCCTGCCACTTCAAAGGCCTTTACACCCATCAGAGAAGTCTAGTCCAGGCCCTTCCTGCTCGCACACCCAATCCTGTGCTTCCCTTCCCTTCTCCAAATCTGCTGCTGGCTGGGGGAGGCGGTGTCCAGACCCGTAAACTAGCCTTATTCTACCTGCACTGAACTTCCTGCAGTTTCCAGACGTTCTCTACCACTTAGATGGTTTCCCCTCTCACTTCGCACTGGCTCTTTCTTTGCTGGATTTAACTGGATGATAGAGCACGTTGTTCAATGGTCTTTGTCCTAAGAACACATTTGAATGGTTCCTTTTTAGCTTTCTCTTCTCAGTGGAATGTCACTCCTGGGGAGGAATCCCTGAATGCCCAATCGAGTCCATTCTCTTATAGGACATCTTTTTTTTTTTTCTTTTTTTCTTTTTCACTTTTGCAGCCCAGGCTGGTCTTGAACTTGCTCTGATCTTCCTTCCTCAGCCTCCCAAGTGCTGGCATTACAGGTGTGTGCCACCACGCCTGGCTTCTTACAAGATATCTTCTAAACAGCCCCACAATGCTTTTCAAATGTCTTTGTACCCTGTATCAAGAGTTAAGCATCTCTCGCTATCTCACTTATCTGCTGTCTGATCTCTCTTCCTACCGACCAGGGGCAGGGATTTGGTCTGCATGGATCCTTACTCTGGGATGCTCCAGTGCCTGGACCACTAATTGTGAAACAGTGGCCACTCAGAAAGACTTGTTGAATGAGTATGGGACTCACAGTGCTGGGCCCACAAGAGGTGTCTAACAAAAACACTATTGGGTGAATCAGAGATCTGTGGTCTCCATAGTAATCCTGTGATCTCATCATTCTTTATTTTCAAAAACTAGCTCCTCTTTTCTGCTGTGTACTCAAGGAAGTTCATACCACAATGATTCTCCTTTTTTTACTAGTGTATATCTGAGATACACAATGCATCTTGATCATTTTCAGTCCCCAATCTCCCATCACCATTAATTCTGAAAGATCAGACAAGTGGGTCATAATTTATTGAGCTTAGCAGCACAAGTCACCCATGCACAACACTGTAAGTAACACACAAGCACCTGAGCACCGGGGTGGACGCTGGGTGCACCCTGGGGACACGGGGCTCCAGGGAGCTCTGCATCTCTCTTTTTGGAGGCTCCACCGAGGAGGCCCTCTCCGCAAAGGCCTGCTCTGTAAAGGCCGTTCCAAGCACATCTCTGACCTGCTTTTAGGCCCACCACCCTTTCCATGTCCTCATCTCTGATCTCAAATTACTTGGGAAGACAGAACCTAGCTTTGAGGGTGTCCATGGAAAACGGAAGGAAGTCAGGCTATCTGGGAAAATTGAATGGACAGTGAACCTGCTTGTTAGGGAAAGCAACCTGCTGGCAGGTCTGCAACTGAGGGCACAGCTATTTGTAATGATAAGAATGAACAGGAGCGTGCACAGAAATGCAGGCTGGCAGGGCCACATGCCATTTATCTGGCATGAAGGTAGAAGACCTCGTCAGATGTGTCCTAAGAGACCCACTTAGGCTCTGTAATTTTTCTTTACCTGTTCCTGTGCTAACGGAGCTTGGGTTTAAACTTGGATATCTCGACACTGGTGGGACTTTATCTCTGATTTCCACACTGCAGTTCCTGAAAGTGCTGAGTTTCAAGCCTTCAGAAGGGCCCTTGGGACTGGAGGCAGGGGCAAGCCCCTATCCTTCTAGCCAGCTTTGTCCTACAGAGAAAAGCTGCAGGCACCAATCACACAAGCTCCACGTAGGAGACGCCCCAGGGCTCCACACAGCCCCGCCGTGGACGTGGGCCCCACGCATCCTCAACCCAGCAGCTTGTCCACCAGCTGGCTCTGCTCCTGGAAAAACTGAATGCGGATGCACCAGTCACTCACCATCTCTGGAACACTGCAGCGAAGGAAGGAGAGGTTTACTTGGCTCGTGGTTTCTGTGGGTGCAGTCCACGGTCAGGTGGCCCCAAGGCAGATGTGGGCAAGATGGAAGGGTGGGGCAGAAAGAAGCGGCCAGGAAGTACAATGGGTAGGGAGGCCCCCAGCACCCCACCCCGCCCAACAGCATTCGAACTTCTGAACCCACGGAAGGATGAGTCCACTCAGGCTCACAGCAACCCCGTGGTGCCGTTGCCTCCAAACATGGAATTTCGAGGGCCATGTTAGAATGCAACCCTAACAGCGACTTCAGTCCACAGTTGTAACCCATGTTTTCTGTCTTCTCAGGTTCTTTGGCCTTTAGGTGTAACCATAACAATTTTTTTAAAGGGTGCAAAACAGCTATCAAGGTTCATCGTAGTTGGCTCACAGGTGAAATGCAGGCTGCCTGGTTAAGATGCAGGTTTAGTGAGACGGCAAACAGCTTCCTGCTGGAGGCCGCCCCGGCCTCGTTCTGGTGCTCTGGTCTCTTCAACCTCGTGTTGCTCAGTGCACTGCTTTCTTTTGTCACACTTGTTTGTCATTTTAATTTTTATTGACAGGGACATGAAGAGGGAGAAGGCATGAAGAAGACCGTGACAGTCTCTGTCCTGATCCTGGCCCGGGCGGGGACTTTTTTCTGCTTCTGCAGAACTGCGTCAGGCGACTGCGCTCTCTGTGGAGGCCTCACTACTGCCTGGCAAACAGCCTCTCTTCCTGTGATTTTGCAAATCTCTAATTTGAATACAGCATGACAGGAACTTGAAATCTGAGTCTATTCAGCAAGCTGCAATTAAAGGACCCAGGTTAATTGCAAAATGAGCACATTACCAAAGGAGAAAGTGTTTTTGCCCCACCAAGTGGGCTTCCAGGAGCAGCTCTGGGCCACTGTGGGTGGGACAGTTTGTTCCCTGCCCCTGATCCTGGAACCCCTATGGAGATATGGGCCACACAGGTGCTGTGTAGACCCCAGGGAATCTGAAAGGAGTCGGATGTGAGCGCTTCGAGCCAGGTGGCATCAGGACTACTCAGGTGCTGGTTAATTCTGCACATTCAGAGTGTGCCAAGCAATGGCATCGGACTGCTGAACCCATTTACCTCCTCCCTGTAATGCCAAGGCAGACGTTGTCTTCGCTGTCTCCATGACAGGTGAGGAAACTGAGTTAGGGAAGCAGACGTAACCTAGTTACTTAACTAAATGAAGTCGCTGGTTAGTGGAAAGGTCAACTACTCCCAGAGCAATCTGAGCGTTAGTGTGGAGAGGTGGCCAATACTGGGTTATTGGTATGAGCAGTGTCCCCCATTGGCACCCTGGCGAGTGTGACCGACCCTGCAAGCCCCTGCCTCCCACGTGGTGTGCAGGAAGCACAGAGAGGCCCGCAGGCCAGAGGACCCAGCAGCAGCCTCAGGGAAGCCATGAGCACATTATGATGACCCCGATCCATCCTGGAAGGGTTCTCCCAAGGAAAGAGCAAACGATACGCTGTGGGCTGGTTGGAGTTCAGTGAAACTCACTCATCTTTCTCCTCCCCACCCCTCTGCCTTCCTTCACAACTGAACTTGTAAAACATTTCCAAGGCTGCAGGAGCTAGACCGTGTGGAGAAGTATCCTCCTCAGGTTGCTCTGCTCCTGGACCAGAGGGGACATGGTGTCCTGCAGTCTCAGGAATCACCCCAGCCTGACTGGGAGCCAAGGCAACAAGGCCAGAAGGGCCTAGATTATCAAGGCTCTTCTAAAAAATAACTACCCAACTTGAAATGTCCTGGGGCTGTTGGTGGATACCCCATCACAGAGGAACTAAGGGACTTCACTGAGGACAACACATGGGATTGGGTTGATTTCCTACTACTATGCACTGGAAACAGAGACAATTCCTGAATTTGCTAATGCTCCCTTAAGTAGAAGAGTTCCTGGTACCAAGGAGCTCCTTTAGAAAGGAGGGAACCCTCCAGGGACAAACCATAAATTCTGCTACAGTCATCAACATAACAAAACTGTGTCCCAAGGCCCAATTGTCTAGAAAATGTCTTTTCTTCTCCAAATCCCTCAAATGAGTTTAAAACGTGCAAGTGATGGTTATAATTTATGCAGAAATTTGAAAACTATTAACGGCTTCGTCCACCTAGAACCCTAATGAAGTTCCTCCACTTCACTGTTGTGTATAGCTCAGTAGACAGAGAATAGCAGCCGGCACCCCTAGCCCTGGCAGCTGGCTGTGGAGGGAGACTGCGGCTCTAATCTTTGTGTGAGACACCAGATTATTATCAGGATTCAAGAAAGCTGGACATGCAGAGCCAAAAAGGCTTTAGAACACTACCAGATCTAGTGAGCTGTTTCTCCTTTGTAGTGATTTCTCTAAAAGGGAGCATCAAGGTGGGATTTCAAACTTTCCCCGTAGAGGCTTGCATTCTAATACTCTCCGTCTTGCACAAATAGACAGGTGGAGGAGGTAGCTCTGGTCACGCTGATAAGAACACACATTTGTCCTGTGCTGGGTGCGGGGAGGGGGGGACCACGGGCCACCAGCTTCTCCTGGCGCACACGCATCTCCCTACCGTCTCCAATCCACCGGCGCATCATTATGCACATTTACATCAATGAATCTGTCACTTTGGGATTTTTTTTTTTCTGAAACGCATGCTCTCGGCTTAACTCAGCAGACACTGTGTGCAAGGAGAACACCCCTAGAGCTCGAGGCGGGGGCGGCCAAGCGCTGCTCCTGTGGACCCCTGAACAGCAAAGCGGAATAGAAAACACCTGCCGCCGCCGCCGCCACCACCACCACCACCACCACCACCACCGAAATATTGCTGCTGGATCCCGGATTTCAGGCAGTGCCGGCTTTCTCTGCCCTTCTGCGGCTCTCCTGCTGAATCTTGGCTGCCTCCTTTCAATAGATAATTAAAATCCTTCCTACTTTCTCAATACGCCGTGGGGAAATTCCACTCGGAAATTCTCTTTTCCTTGTCATTTTGACTTCACCGCGGAGAAGCGACGGAGGAGCCGGGACCAGGAGCTCCCTCTCCGCTCCACTCTGGTGCAAATGACGTAGAGAGTCTGGACAACCTCCCCGCCCCCACCTCCCCCACGCTTTGATGCTAACCCCATTCCTGGAGAATGTTTTCCTCCTAATCCTTGATTACGGCGCCGGGTAGGGGAGGCCGAGGTGGCCCACGGAGAAACTTCGGAGCCGGTGCCAACCTCCGCTGCACCCCAGCCGGCTGCCCGCGTCCAGGGAGCCCAAGTCGCCCACCCACCCGGCGAGTTACAGAGCCGGGGAGGGCGGAAGCGCGGGAGCTTCAGCCTCAGGCTTCCAGCGCCCCGCCGGGCGCCCCGAGGCCGAGCTCGCCGCGGACAACTTACTGTGCTCGCTCGCTGGTTCCACACTGCAAACTCCCTGTGGGAAGGGTGACAACTTCGCGGCCAGGGCGCGTCGAGGAATGGTGGCCACAAAGGCGCGGAGGGCACAGAGAAGGGAGGCCGACAGGGACAGCGGCCGGGCAGTGTCTTCCTGGTTCCCGAGAGCGAGCCCGGGGTGCAGATGGGGGGCCACCCGCAAGAGGCGGGCCCGGCCTGGAGACTCAGGGGCGGCAGCTCAGACAAGTAGTTGGGGAAGAGCAGCCAGCCGCCTGCCAGGTTAGGGGCGGCCCTGGGGTGACCCAGGGGAGGGAAGGTGGAGCGCCCCCGCCCCGCGGCGCTGCCCCGCGCCAGCCCTCGCGCCCCTGCTCCAGACGCCCGACTTCCGAGGGGACGGGCGGCTGCCGGGCTGGAAAGGAAGTGGTGTGACTGGGACAGCCGCGGAGCGGGCCCGGGGCCGGGGTGGGGGCGAGCGCGGCGGGGGCGCCCCTGAGCCGAGAGAGGGCCGGGCACCTACTGCCATCCTGCCGCAATCTCCCTGTGTCATGGCTCCGGTCTCTTAGCAACAGCCGCCAGTCCGGCGGCCCCGAGCTCCACTACACCCGGCGGAGCCCGGCGCGCCGCAGCCACACAAAAGAGGAGCGAGGCCGGGGACCTCGCGGGCGCCACGGGAGGGGACGCGGCGTGCTGGAGGCGGAGCGCCGGAGGGAGCCTCGCTCGCAGGATGCAGGGCGCTGCCGGGGACCCGACACTTCTTGGAAACTCTTGGAAATGGCTCCCGCCTCGACGCTGGAGGGGGCCGCGGGCGCAGCGAGGACGCTCGCCCCCGCTGGGCCGCTGAGCCGCGCGCGCCCGGGGGACCCCGCGCCGCCGTCCCCGAGCCCCGCCGTCGGCTCGGGCTGAAAAGTTTCTCCATGCTGCCTTTGTGTCGCCTGAGTGCCCGCGCCCTGCCCGGGTAAGTGAGCGATTGTTCGCCGACACGCTGCCATTTTGTCACCGGCCTGGGCGCCCCGCGCCCCACGCCCCCCAGCCCGGGCCCCACCGCCAGCGCGCCGGGAGAGGTGCCTTCCCGAGGTCTACGCAGGGGCGCAGCTCGCGGACGAGCGCGGATGGCCTGATGCGCTCCCGCCCCAGCCACCGCGCGCTGGTGACCCCTGCACGAACGCGGCCACCGCGGAGGCCCGGGCGCGCTGCCTCGCAGGGCAGGGGTCGGGGTCGGGGTCGGGGACGCGAGGCGCACAGCCTCCGACGCCGGGGGGCCGGGTCCACCGCGAGCCGGGAGAACTTGACAGTCTCCTAGAAGCGGTTGTATTTTTAGCCATCCCTCCCGAGCCTCCCATCCTCCACTGCTCACCACGGGAAGCGGCACCGGCGGCGATCGCTAGGGCAGCCAGCCTCTCTCGCTGCTAAGTTTCTCGGATCCGGAGAAAGAAAAAAAAAAGGCCCCCAAGGGGGTCTCCCGGGGCCTGGTCACCTTTCTTGACGGGTGGCGGTGAGCCGGCAAGCTCTGCCTTCAGGAGAGCTCACGGGATATTAAACTAGGGAGTTAACTGCAAGCTATAAAACTCATTTTAAAAATCCCTAGTACAGAATTGCTGAAATCCTGCCGAGCTCCCTCGCTGGCTCCCTGAGCCCTAGCGGGAGGGAGAGGCTACCTGCCTCCCCAGGACGGCCAGCAATCTAGGGTTCCTCACCGTATCCCCAAAGTAGCGCTTCTCCCCCGGGAGGCACCTGGTAGACAGAGCTCGGCTTTGCTTCTAAAATGTCTAGTCCTCAAAGCCTTCTGGAGATAACCACAGACCTCTAGGCTGCTTATAGCTGCCCGAGTCTGGGGCTGGAAGCAGGCATCTATCTTGCAACTACGTGATAAATGCGATTATTGTTTTGCATGGGGGCGTGTGTGTGATGAGATGTGTACTTACAGCTTTTAAAAACACAGTTTGAAAGGTGTGCAGTTGTGTTCTCTCCATAGACCCCTTCCTAAGCTACCCGATATTTTTCTGTTTACTGCAGTTCAGCTAAATTCCGAGGAGACACTGATCAGCAAACATTGTGGGTTCCCATTTGCTTTGCTACAGGAGAAAGAATCTGCCTTTGCCCATACAGTGAGAGGAGGGTGCAGGGCCAAGGGTTCTCAGTGCCACACCAGTTCAAAGCAAGTGATCCCACATTTTCACAGGGCAGTTTGTCCTAAAATGTGGATTATTTTAGAAAGGATGAAATACCAACAGGCCTGTCAGAACCACCGCATCTTCCGACAACACCTGCAATATCAGTGTGCCTGTCACCAGTGGGAACAGGACGAGTGAAACATAAAGCATTTGAACTCGGGGCATTTAGCAGGACTGGGGTTGGGGGAAGCTGCAGGGTCACCCCCAAACAGGCACCTGTGAGTCTCCCTAAGCAGGTTGTGTTGCAGGCAACTAAATACACTTCTGAAAGGCAGCCAATGGATTCCTGCCACCTTCTTTTCCCAAAGATGACCTCATGAGAAGGCTGGAGCCAGCAGCCGCCCCTGGGGGATCGCCATCCTGGGCCAGGGTTGCTAGGACCCGGATGCTACCTACTTAACTGTCTACTCATCTGAGTCGGGGATTCTGAGCAGTGCTGTGGGCACATTCCTGGGGGAGGGGTGGGGAAGCTATTCTGGCCCAGGACTATTTCTCCCCGCCCCCAGTGTCATTTTCACACTTGAGAGAAAGATCCTTCTCTTGAAGATTCCAAGGGACCTCTTTGAATCCCTGGTGAAATGTAGCAAGGGATCTTTAAGGGAATTCCTCCGAGGGAGGAGAGGAAGACCATTAGGGAGAGCTCAGTTACATAACAGTTGCCTAAAACTAAATATTCCACCCCAAGAAGCTGTCCAGATGTTGCACAGTCGAGATGAGAAAGCTGTGACAGGGATCTGCTTGCTGGTAGCCTGAGGAACTAGAACCGGAGATGGGCAGCTCAGCGCAGGGACTTGTTATGGCGGAATATTAAAGCATTTCGGGTCTCTCCTCAGCCGTGAACTCCATTAAGTATCTGGAGTAATTAAGCCGCCTCCCTGAATGTCTGCCTTTCCTTTCATCCAGTGAGGTGAATTGTTTTTCCTTTTGGACAGGAGGAACTTTTGTGACTGTTTTAGTGACTTGAGGCCCACAAGGACAGAGTTCTTGGCTTAGCTAGGGACACTCCTGTGGCCCCTTTCCCCATCTTGGAAGGTCTCTGATTCTAGCCAGACAGTGACTTCGGGGAAGCCCTCCACTGCGACTTTGGGTCCCCACACAGAGCCCGGCTGGCAGGAAGCCAGAGGTTTGAGAAAACCGCGGTTGGGATCACCTAGGGGACGCGTGCAGGAGGTGGGGAGGGGGCAGACTGAGGCTTTCCTCAAGTTGTTTCAGCACCACCTATCGTTAGATCACTGCAACAGCGTCCCCTTCGCCGACTCTCCACGCACCCCTGGTTCCAGTACTGGTCACTTGGCCATTGAGGAGGGCTGAGGGGGCGGGGGAGGGGGTGCCCCGGCGTAGGATCTGGGAGCCGGGCCATTGTGGGCAAGGGATGTCGCAGTAGCCGAGCCTCCAACCCTGACTGTCCCCCTCTGCTCCGCAGCAGGAGGCGGCGGCCGAGCAGCTAGTGGGCACAGGCGGCCCCCTGCACGAGCCTCCACCGGGCACCGGGGGCTGGCCTCGCGCGCCGTGATTTCGCCATGATCGCCACCGGCGGCCTGCTGAGGATTTCCGCCCGGAAGCAGGACCCTCTTCGCCCCCCGGGCCAGGCGCCCAAGCGGAAGCGGAAAGCCAAGAAGAGGCGCAAGAACGACGTGGTGGTGGTGAAGGGCAAGCTGAAGCTCTGCTCCGTCTCCGGGCTCATCGCCCTGTGCGGGATCTTGGTACTGCTGGTGGGCATCGCCCTGGCCGTGGTGGGCTACTGGCCCAAAACCAGCGGGGCCGCCAGGGAGGGGAGCAGGCCGCTGCCCCCTGCGGGCACCGGGCACCGAGCACCAGCCAACAGCAGCAGCCAGGCCCCATCACGGAGCCCCTCAGGGGGCGCCTCCTCCAGCCCGGTGGGCGCGCCCCGAAGCACGCGCGCGCCTGGTCGGTCCTCGCCTGCGCCCGTGGGCTTCTTCTTCCGCGTCTTCTCGGGCTACTTGCACTCGGACAAGCTCAAGGTCTTCGGGCCGCTCGTCATGGGCATCGGCATTTTCCTCTTCATCTGCGCCAACGCCGTGCTGCACGAGAACCGCGACAAGAAGACCAAGATCATCAACCTGCGGGACCTCTACTCCACCGTCATCGACGTGCACAGCCTGCGCGCCAAGGACCCGGCTGCAGCCGCAGCCGCCGCCAACGCGCCCGCGCCCCCGGGGCCCGTGCCGCTCAATGGCTTCCTGGGCCGCGTGCAGCCGCGCGGCCTAGAGCGGACGCCTAGCGCGGGCGACGCCTTCGGTGCAGCAGCTCTGCTGGCCCGCGGTGCGTGGCGCCCCCATGCGGCGTCCCCGCCGGACCTGGCTTCGTCCCCGCGCCGCCCGCCGGAGCCCCCAAGCCTGGCGGAGGCGGTGTACAGCATCTGGCGCGAGCGCGCCGGTGTGGCCGGCCGTCGCCGGACCGCGGAGACCCCAGTCGCCAGCGGCTGCAGCAGCCCCGCGCCCTGCAGCCCGCCGGGCAGCTGGGGGCGCCCGAGCACCGCTAGCTCGCTCGTGGGCTCCTCGTTGAGCGCCTTCGCGCTGCTGCCCTTGCCTGGGGACCGCGAACGGGACGGGGACGCGGAGGGTGCCAGCTGCAGCTGGCGGAGGGCGCCTGGGGAGCGTGGTTCCGGGGAGCTCCCGCGGGGCAGCGCGCTGGACTTGAGCCTCACTGACCTCCGCGGCGCCGAGGGCGGCGCGCCTTGGCCACAAGGTTCGCTGGCGGAGGCCGAGGGCATAGACCCGGCTTGCACCGCGGGGCCCCAGGGCGGCCGCCCGCCCAGGACCGGCAGGTGCGCAGCCCTGCGGCGCCGCAGCACGAGCGGGCTTCCGGACTACCGCGCCCCGCTGTCGCCGGAGCCGCCGCCCTACCCGAGGGGCTCAGAGCCCGGCTCCACCCGTAGGGACTCGGCCGTCACCCCCTCGCCTCCCCTGCCCGGGGAGGAATCGCCCTGCGCCAGCCGACGGGACTCGCGGAGCTCGCAGTCCGACGACCCGTCCAGTAGCAGCAATAAGGGCTACACCCCACTGCGGGAGACCGGCACTTCCTTGGAGTCGGTGGTGGACTCGGTGGCCAGTAACAGGCCAGACGGTGCGGCTGCCTCCGAGATGGGGGCCGAGCAGAGCCCCTCGGGGGCTCCCAGCCAAGAGACACCCAGGGCCGAACCACCCCAGCGGGTGCAAAGGCAGTTTACAAACAAGGAGAAACTCATCATGATTTCCCGGTCTGGCGCCGTAGGGGTAGAAGAAGGAGAAGAAGAAAGCACTGGTGACTAGGAACGGGGGCCAGAAGGAAGGAGAGAGGACTTGGGCAGGCGCCCCTCTCAGCCAGTGAGTTAGCAGCCCCTCAACTCCCTTGCGGACTGATCCGAGGAAATCTTTCCATATCCAAAGAGCTGCAGAATGTTACTCTTGAGTTGTGCGAGCAAGATTTCTGTAGATAACTCCAAGCAAAAGTTTTTGTTGTTGTTGTTGTTTTTTAAAGCAATCTATTCTTTTTATGTCCGATGGTGATTGTATGGTCTACGAAAACCAAATGCATTAACAAGGTCAGCGATCTGGCTCGTTAGATAAAATGCTCTTAATTTTCTTAGGATCAAAATAATATATTTTTGACGGTAACTGTGCACTTTACTGGAATCCTTTTTGGAGATCCCTAAATTTCCTGACGCCTATATTCTGCCTCTAGTTTTTTTTTTTTTTTTTTTTCTTCCTGTAGCTGCTTGTGAATGACAAGCTGTAACTCTCCTCCCTTTGCGGAGCGCAGAAGCCTAGCTCTCTCTGGATTGATCTTTCTAAATGAAGTCAAAGCCGAGAGCGTGAGTAATTGCAGAAAGAGCGCACCCCTGGCCCTGCCGCACTCTGTTCAGGTGCTCCCTGTCCGAGGGGCTTTCTATTTTTCAAAGGGGTATTTGCACTGTACTCCTCTGGTCTGGCGTCCAGAGTGGAAGGTCTGGGGGCTGCTGGATCGTGACATTCCCGAGCCCACCCCAAGAACCACACACCATGCTTTATCGAGTATTATCACACCTGTACTAAAAATAGCAACATTTAAAATTCTTTTAATAAAAGAAGTTTCCAAACAGTTACACTTAACCTTGCTTCATTTTGGCGGGGAGCTGCTAAGGCATCCTAAACGCTTAGCAGTCTATCTGGTCAGTCTAGTTTGCTATGGCACCACTCTTAGGATTGTAGTTATCTTCTCCCTAAATAGGAGTACATCAATTCCAATATATTTTTCACTTAAAAGCCTAGAGCAGTGCTGCACATTTCTTTTTCAAGTAGAATGAAGTTTCAAATAGCACACTTCTATAATATGTTCAGTTAACCTCAAAATATTAACTTATAGAGCATATTACTTTCCCAACTTCTTGGGTTTCACTGTCTAATTTTGGTCTAAATTTTGTTTCAATTTATGATCTTAAATCCATAGGCAAAGAAATCGTGTTTTATTACTTTAGCAAATTGTTTATACTTGATGCTTTTAAAAGCCAGTCTGTTGATTTGCAAGAACAGGTGACAAAGAATTAACTTAAATCCTGGCACCTCCTTTCCTTGTGAGCTGAGAATCTTGGGAAAGGTGTTGCCTATTTTGGGGTGCAAGTCTGTGGAGCCCAAGTGTCCTGGTGAGATGTTCAAGGGCGGACTGGGAAGGGAACTGAGGGGAAAATGCAGCCACAGTGGAGCAGCTGGTCCCACAGAGTGCAGATCCAGGGCTAAGAGTGGATAGATCCCAGCTCTAGGCACCTGCTATTGGTGAAGGCCTGAGTAGGTCACCAACCCATGGTTTCAACCATCTGATCTACAAATGAAGAGGTCAAGGCATGCTTCACAGGGTGAGGACACTGGAAAGGGGAGGCTGGAGGGTTAGATAAACAGAGCCCAGGAACATGCTGAGCCCAGGCTCCGCTCTACAGGTGGTGGCCAAGACCACCATGATCCCCATTGGTCGAGTGCTGTGGAAGAATTGGCCTGCCCTGGACTCCAGTTGGCTGAAATCTGGACTATCCACTCATTATCTGGATAACCTTGGACAAATCACTTAATCCCTCTGGGCCTATGTGCAGCATGTAATCTCCGTGATCCCCTTCAGCTCTGAAAGCTTTACTGAAGTTCAGGGCACTGCTTTTTGCCTGTAGACAATCAATTATATCATATTGGCACATAACTTCGCAAAGAGTGAGTAGACCTCCCTGATTTCCATTAGTGAACTTTCTGTAATAATTTTTTAAAGACTTAATTTTTCCCCAGATTGGATCTGCTTTCAGCTAATAACTCACTCTAAGCTCTTGATTAATTTGTTGAGCTCCTCTATGGACCAAAAGTGAGTTTACACTAACAAGAGCCACAACTCAGGACCTCCAGGCAGTATTAACTTTTAACAGTCCCAAGGCATTTGCAGCCTTCCAGGCTGTAACAATGACAACCATAACAGCAATGAGGGTCAAGTTTCCCTGTTTCTCCTCCATTATCCTTCACAGTATGTAATTTTCAATCCTGAGAGCACATAGTATGTGAAAGGAACACCAGGCCCTCATGTTATAGAATGTTGCTTCCAGTTCTCAGAAAATGTACTGCAATGACATTTGCCAAGTCATCAGGCCCCTATCTCTCACCTTAACTGAAAGGAGGTGTTCAGAATAATACCTTATAAACCTGAAATTTCAGTCTAAATAACTGTCTATACTTGATGATACTGATTACCTAACACTATTAATCAGATTAAATATATGAATTTCTCTAGCTCTTGCTGATCTCATCCAGAGGCCCCCAAAATTAAATATCTCCAGCACATTTTGTGTGTGATCAAGTCATAGCTATCTCAGTCAATGAGCAATATAACCAGGTTTTCTCTTTTTGCCCCAAAGATAACAAAAATTCAACTCAGGTTTCCGAGTCTTGGCAGAAGTCTGGGATCTCCTCACCCTTCAAGAAGAATCGTCTGCGGTTCTGACTATAGGACCGCATAGCCTTCGCTTCCCTAGGAGCAGAGATCTTACCCAGTGACACTGCTAAGTTTCACTCACTGTTCATTGCAAGCCATGCGCTGTTCTTTGAGGTTTATACATGTGACCTGCATCTCAGCTACTCTACGAAGCTCTTCTCTTGGAGTAGGGTCACCATTGTTCCCATTCTGCAGGAGAGGCTCTGAACCCAGGGAAATGGAACAGCTCCCGAGGACGACTCCACTGGTGCATGGCAGAGACAGGATTCGCGCCATCTCTGAGGTGGTGCGGTGTCACCAGCAGAGGCTGAGATCAATGATGCTAGCATTTGCAGAGACCATTGCAGTGGTCTTGATCTTCCCAGTGGGCCCCTAGCCAGAATCATTCCTAGTGCTATGCAGAGAAGTATTGCAACTTGCAGCCAGCTGAAAAGCTGTAGTTTCTGAGTTTGTGCTATAGTCTTTGGACTGGCATAAACAAGTTTTCTTTACGTGATTTTGCAGAAATGTTTGTGCCTGGTCAGTGGGAAGCTCTGAAGCCATAGAATTGCTACTTGTACTTATAAATGAGGGGGCTCAGATTTTGGGAGAGTGAACGACTTTTCAGAGGCAGACAGCAGCAGCAGGGCTACTATGTTGAAATAATTGTGCTAGTTGACTAGATACTTTTACCCCTGAGTTCCTAGCGTGTATTAGCCGGGTGGCCACGGGCCATCTACTTAGTCTCTCTCTCTCTCTCTGTGTCTCCATGTCCCATGCAGCAGGAACAACGTGGGTTTCTGTGCCCCAGGCTTGGAGTGAAAGGCGAAGAAGTCAATGTCTCTGTAAAGTGCTAATCACAGGCGTGGCCCGTCCAGGGTTATCCAAGTTCTGCTGGCTTCATTTCAAGTATAATCAACTGCTATTTAGAAGGATTTCCTACGACCTTTCCTTTTATTAACAGAACAATTTTAGGTTTAAAAATATAATCTATAAAGCAGTGCCTAGAGTGGGCCTCTGAGGAATTACATAACACTGCACTTAGGTTCTACATCTATTAAATGGAAATAATAAGTAGCATTTGACTCACAGAATTAATTATTCAAATAAGATCCAAATAAACTAATGTACATAAAGGACTTGGACAAATTTCTGGCACACAAAACATTCAGTAAATACTAAGCACTGTCACTGAGGTAAATTTAGAAAAGTAATTACTAGGCTAAATTTATGAGCCAGTTATTAGGGACAACCATAAATCTACTGTACTAAAAAGTCTTAATAACTTAGATATATCAGGGAAAACAGGCCCTAATAGCCAAGGTCTTGCACAGCTGTGATGTCCCTAGTGAGACATGGAAGGAACTAGGATTAGTGGTATGTGTGTGTGAGGACATTGTGTAACCACAGTGGGGGGCCAGTGGGGCTCACTGGGCTGGGCTGGACCCTGGTGACCCCATTTCCACTCATGAGAAGGACCAGCAAGCTCTGAGATCCCAGTGTCTGTCATAATGTCCCAAAGCAAAGACAGGAGATCTGTTAAATTGCTTAAGTTCTTTGGGCAAAAGTGTTTTCTAGTCTTATAGTTGTTTTGAGTTTCTCATGAAGGTATAATTTTTACATTTAAAAGAATTTTTTGATCTGTAGAACTTCAAAAGACCCTCTAATAACATAAGATTAGGACATGCTGAAAACATGATTTGCGTTTTGCGAAGTATTTTTGCCAAGGTATAAAAGTACCTTTTAGCCACATGATTTATAAATACGATCTTCTTGTGTTAGGGGTTGTGACGTGGATACTACCTATTCATAACAAATAAAGACTAGGAATTATAATCATGCATTTTCTTTCTGAAAGTCACAGACTAATTTTTAATTCTGTGTGGGGTGGTTAAACCTTTGGGTGAATACAGGGGTACCTTGCTCAAAAGCTTGGTTTTCTCCAGGTTCTGGTCAGAGGCCAAACTGAATGGGAGCAGAACTGGATTGCTCAGTGGGGGTCCCATGGGCCTTCGTCACGGAATATATGGTGATGTGGTTCAGTTCTTGTTGAATTCCATTTGCAGCCAGAACCAGGGAAAGGTCAAGTTCGTGAACCGAGCCAACACTGTATTTGAATGTTCAGATTAAACTTCTACATGACAAACTCTGAAAAGGGTTCTAACACTTCTTTTTTCCTTTCCAGGAAAATCATCTTTGAGGGCTTTTTTACTTCAAAAAGAAATGAGCTTCTCTAAATGGAGATCGTTTTTTTCTATTAAGTCACCACAAGGTGGGGAGTGCAGCTTTAGCGGGCACCAACCTGCCCCTCTGCCAAGACTGGTCTGCTGGTTTCCGTGGCATCTGTCCACCTATGGTGTCTGGAATGTGCCAGGCCTACTCCCAGTGGGAGTGATCCGTCCTCCTTCATCCAAGAGCCGGGGTCCTTTAGGGATTTTACCATCAGAAACTCTTTAACTGTGTTGCCGTTCTACCTTCAGTGGGTTCCTGCCCTCTCTCTTCTATAATGCCAATGAGGAGGCGGCCCTGCATGGCCACCAGGACCCTTGCTGATGCATCTACGGTAACACATGGTGATCAAAAGACTAAACAGGTCTCTGCAGCTGAGCCCAAGTGTCACAAAGCACGCTCCTGCCCTGCCTTGATCCCACACTGTGACCAACCCAGGAAGAGGCCAGGGGACAGCCCGCAGCAGAGAATCCTGGGAAAGAAAAGAATGCTGGAGTCAGGCTAGAGTCCCTAGGAACGCTCTTGGTTACTCTTGCGTATAGGCCCTTTTGTGGGTAAACAAGAGACTTGAAATGAAAAATTAACAATAGCTTTTATTCCCTAGAAAATATTCTTTCAGCAAATTCATGGCCAAATTCATACACTTTTTCTTTTTAAACCATGGGAAATGCATTTATTTTTAAATTTTGATTAGCACACGTTCGCTCTGCCAAACGATCACACTCATCATGGGGAATGGCTCACTGTGCAAAACGCAATTTAGGTTTTTTTTTTCCACTCACTTTAAGTCAAACATAACACTATATTATTGGCAAGAACCTTCTTAACACTGGTAAATACTGGACATTTGAAGTAGTGTTTAGCATTGAAAGGAAATTATTAGTAAACTTACAAAAACTTGCTTTTAACTCGAGGTTACTATTTATATGTGTACTATGCCAACTGATGTGAACCAAGCCACAACCTGCCTTGCCAGTCACCCGTGGCATTGCCTGATCCATGTGTCACATGGAGCTAGGACCTCAGAGAAACCACTGTTGCTGCACCACAAAGCAGCATGGCCTGGGCCACCGCACTTTTGGTAAATGATGTGAATTGTTTCAGAGCTGTGCAAGGCGCCTTGTGGCCCGGCTCTCCGGGGTTAGCAGGGGCCTGTGCTGGGTCCACAAGCAGGAGATTTGGGGAAAGTCGTATTTCTGACCTCAGGAGCCTGCAGCAAGGCCACTCTGGAGTCAAGCACGTGAACAATAGCTAAAATGTAAGTCCTGCAAGAGAGTTGTGTGGGCCTTCAGCTGGGAAACAATGCATCAGCGAGGCGCAGCCAACACAAAAGGCAAGGGTGCAGCCGGGAAAGGCAGCACGGGCATCTGAGAGACGCAACACTGTGGCACGCCAGGCTTGCTTTTTCTTTAAAATGTTTCAAATTATAAATACTCACCTATATTAAGTATAAGAAACAATGATTGTTCTATATTTTCATATGTCTAGCAATGCTTTGACGTATCTAGCCTCCCTGTTCTCCTGTTCTCCCCTTCTCCCCTCTGCTTGGTTCCCACCTCCTCTGTAAGAGGTTCCCCTCATTTTTACTCTCCTTCCAAAAAGAAGGAAAACAGGCTATCCTTGCCTTTCTGAGTCTGGCTTAGGGTCCCTTACTCTATCCATTTTCCTGCAAAGTGGCATGCCTTCATTCTTTTTTTATGGCTGAATAATACTCTGTTAATCCACGGATGGGCACCTCTGTCATTCTGTAGCTTGGCTGTGGTTACCAGCGCTGCCGAGGCTTGTGGGCTACTACGCTGACTTTGACTCCTTTGCCAGGTTTCCATAGGTGTCTTAGATTTGACTTCTGCCTGGCACCTTCAGTAGAATACACAGAGTAAAGAGTTTCTTTTGAGACACCAAAGCTATTCATCTCTCTATCGATAGATATAAACAGGCACCCTCTTTATGGGTAGTAGGAGCATATTTGAAATGATGATGAAAAAACTGGGAAATCAAAACACTCTAAAAACACCCCCATTAGCCTTTTCATCCTTCCGTCCCCCATTTGTAGCTGACTTCTCCTGGTAGGATTTCCCAGTTGAGAAGTATCAGGACATAGCGCTACCTACTTGTGTCCTTACTGGACCTAAGCTATCTTTATGAGCAAGAACGATTTTCATTGAATTGCATAGTGCTTAAAATTACCATTTAATTTAAAATTTCAAATTCTGGAGATGATTTCTCTAGTACGTATATGAATAGAGAAAACTGGGAGAATCTGTCACCTGGCAACGCTGTTTGTGTCATTCCCAGTGTGGTGGGAAACACTGCTCATCTATGCCCTGTGGAGGTTAAAGGCAACAGGGATTTGGGCCCACTGGATGGGGATCCAGGTCACTCTGCAGAATCCAGATGAGATAATTGGGTGTGCTCCTACGAATTTCCACATCAACTGCAAGCATCATTTAGATCAGAACAAAAATAGTTTTTCCTGTTCCTATTCTTCTTCACGTACATGATCACAATAAAAGGAAAACCTATTTAACACCAGATGTCCTCTTGCAACTGAGTATTCTTCATGGCTCGGCACCAGAAGACTATGCCTTTGGATTTCTGAGAGCTGGTCCTTTCAAGATAGTCACTGAGAACAGACCTGGCCGGAGTGGGGCAGTGCGGGTGATGTAGGTTAGCACTTCGTTTACCCTCAGGGCTACAAATGGAAAGATGATAGGCACTTTTTAAAACTTTTCAAAAATATTCTGTTAAAGTAAAAAAAAAATGAAATTGTAAGAAAAATTGTTCATTTAAACCCCCCATGTAATCATTTGATGCTTCAACATCTTTTCAGTGCATAAACTGTCAGAGCAGGAATGTAAAATGTTTCTGTTTCTTTTTCCTAACCCAAGAGAATAAGATTTTCACGAAAGCACTTAGCATCACAGATAAATTTCAACGGATATTATCAAGTGACATTTCACCATCAGAGCTGTGGACATGTCTTTCACAGGGATATAGCTATGGATAAGAGCTTTAAACTTTGGGATTGCTGGTGGATAGAGAGCAGTAGTTAATGCGGCGTGGTTAATGACCCCAGGAAGCAAATAGAATCCTTAATAAAGAGCAACGAAATTCAAAGACTAATTTAGTGACCTAAATGCTAATCCTTCTGCTTATGTAACCACCCAGCTCAATGTGTTTGCAGCCCTAAGTACAACTTGAGTGCCTGCTTATTTAATTGTGCGATTTCCTCCATTCGTATTACTACTTTCATTCCAGCTTCATGCCCAAGCATGATTCTTGTTGTATGAGGCTGTTACCAGGAGTGCATGTACAATGGTAATAATAATAATGAACTTGCAAGAGAGTCGAAAGTAACTTGAATATATTGCTAACAATATAGTATTATTGTTTGCTCCCCAATTTATAAATATCGTCTCACCCAGAGAATGAATGCACTGATAGCTTCTCAAAATATGTGCTGCTGAAATCCAAAACATGATTAAAGTGCACGACTACCCCATGCGCATCCCTTGAACTCCAAAGCTGCCCATGGGAAACAACCTTTGCTTTGTTTACATGGCATACTCTGTCTAATTCAGAGACATGGTGGCGGATGCTGTTCACATTGTTATTATTGTTGTTGTTGTTATTATTATTATTATGTGAATGAAAAGAAAATTTAACAATGTTCCAACTGCCTGAAGAAGAATGCCAGCTTTGATGAAGTCAATGCCAATTGCATATAACACTTACAAAGAAACTGAACAGAGCATGCAGGAGTCACCTTCAGTGGAAATACCAAATCCTAGTTTAAAAATAAATGCAGTTCTATGAAAAGAAAAATAAAGTGTTATTTTAGGTATGGTTAGGGCCATGAGTTAAAATAACCCAAGGTGATGTGTGGCAACTTATCGTGCATCATAATTTAAGAAGTTACTTAGTGACTGTGTAAATGGAACATGCTTGAAAAATGTCTGTTAAATGGGGTTGCACAACGGCAGGGATGTATAATTATTCAGGCGCGCTCCCATAGTCATTTGGAAGGAAACTCTAAGTTGCATTTGTAACATTTGTATTTTGAATGTTAAGCCCTGGAGCTGAGGGGTGATTCCATAACTTGTCTTGTCCACCACGAGTGGCACCATCTGCAAGGTGTGACGGTGCTGCCCTCCGTGTCTCAAGCTGGTGGACACAGGTCAGGAAGAGTGGTGACACAGGGCCTGTGCCTCTGATGTCTTCCCTTTGTCCCACATCTTTCAGCACCTTGGACTCGTATACCAAAGCCACATGAGGATACCCAGTTGGAGCTCCGAATGACAAGTGCGGTCCAGCCATGTGTCTTTGGATTCACATGGGGAGTAAGGTGGTTGAAGTGAGCATTCTGGTCTGATGGAAGTCCTGCTGAGGGGATGCCTGGGATTCTGCATCACAAAAGTTAGGAGCAGAAGAAGGTTGCAGAGTCCTCGCTGGTGTGCAAGTCCCCTTCCACGTCCAGGCGCAATCGTGGAAATAGCAGGTCGCCTCTGCAACCGGTGCCTTTATTTGAAAGCCTACAAACTACTACTTTTGAGAATAAATCCCATCCTAGTGAGAACGCTTGTTTTGAGCAAGTAGCAGGGAGACAAGCTGTGTGGCTGTGGCTCTAGTGATGTGGATGGCCACTTTGGAAAAGCCACAAATGTCACGACAGAACTTCCGTATCAGTTATGTCACAACCTAGACTAAGAAATGAGCTTGACTGTATTTATACTACCAAAGCAGATACTGAAGGTTCCATAACCAGTTCTAGGTCAGCTTTTATGTTATATTTTGCATTTCATGTCAAATGGCTTATTATTTTTACTCTACTATAGCTAAAATCATGACCAAAAATGAGACTTTTAGAACTCCAGGGCTTGTTGAGGCTTACAAAATCCCTGACAATAAGTTGAAACAGATGCTAATTTCACAGGTACTGGGACTGATTTCAAACCAAATTTGTGCAAATGTATTAAAATAGTAATATTCATTATGCAACTAAATCACTCAGTTTGAATGTACAGGATTTTTTTTTACACTAATTAAAAGTCAGAAATGATCAAAATTATCTGAAAGAGTTGGAATTTGTTCTCCTATCAGCTGGTGGTGGTCTTAAGGAGGATTTTCTGTAATGGGTGTGCAAAGAACACAAACTACGCCATAAACATGCACCCACTGGGATGCCACACTCTATGGGTGACCTGGGTTTCTCTAGCTTGCTCTTCACTGCAGAGCTCTGTGAATCTCTCTGACTTTAAAGCAGTGTGTACTCCTTCTAGACCAAGCCTAGGGCAGCGCCGTAGACTTCACCACTGCACTCTGCATTTTGCCTGGGGAAGTTCATTTAAAGGACACTGGCAATTTCCACTTCAGTTTTGATTATTTTTAAACCACTACACAGGTCAAAACTGGATTAAACTGGTATAAAGGAGGTGGGAATTTTGCCCCTGTCACAGCACAAATCAGGTAATTTAGGTTAAAAATAACCTATTCAAGGGGTTTGCCAACTAGCTCAGTGGATTAAAGCACCTGCAAGCAGGTTCAGAGGCTGGAGGTTCGATCCCCCGGCCTGCTGCTGTGCTGGTCCTGCCCTAATAATCTATCCAGTTTTACCCTCAGGGAGCATTTGCATGAACTGAGTGCTAAAGCACCCGCAATCTCTCAGCAGGTAGGACTCCTTTCAATTGCGAAGCATTTAAAATATATCAACATTCTACTTCCAAGCTGCCTTGTGAAAGTCAGTTTTCCGTGCTGTTATCCCTAGGTGGCTCAGACAGTCTCTTCTGTCTAGGGTTTGCTCTGAACTTTTAGATTTCCCTGCGTCTCGCGCCCCCTACTGCTGGTGGGGTGTATGCACTCTTTAGCATAAAAATTCAAAGCCTTCTTTCAGCATTTAAAGTATTCTTTTTTTTTCTATAAAACAAACGCCGGCCTGGGCCGCCCTACGCTCTGCGTCCAGATGGGACGCAGATGCCGACAACTTTCTGCCTCCAGTGTTCATTGCCAGCCTCAGCGCGCTCTGCACCCGCTCTCAATTCCCGTGTGGAGCTGCGCTCGTATCTGGAGCCCTGAACAAAGGCCTGCCAAGACCCACTCACGTTTTCTTTTCCCGTGAAGCACTTGGACCAGTCGGCTGTTTCTCCTAATTGTCCATTTCTTTAGCAAATGCTTATCATGAACATAATTTTCCAGCCTTGGGCTTCAGAATGGAGGTGTCCACAGGCTGGACTTCTTGACCCTGAAATAAGTATCGCCGACAGACACTTTTAATATATGGTGTTCTGCACAGAATGCATAGTTGTTAAGAACATACCTTTCCAACCCTGAGCTAGCCTTTAAATTCTTCTCTGCAAAGCAGGCTGACACATGTACCTCCTTCAGAAGGATTTTTTTGTTGTTGTTGTTTTTTGAGGACTAAATGGTATAAACTTGTGTCTGGCATACAGGTGGCACTCAATAAATGCTGCCAGTCACTGTTACCCATCAGGGAATTACGATCACCAGCAGTTACCCTCTCTCTTAACACCTGTCAAGACCTACTTCTGTGGTCACCCCATTTCAGATGGCTCCCTGGCTGGGTAGCAGACTGCCTGACACCTGCTCCTCACTAGCTCCCTTCTCTGCCCATGGGCTCACGCTGCATAAGCCCGAGCTCTCTCCACTTGAAGGTCCGCACCAGCACTGCCGCTTACTGGAGCTAAGATCCTTACACCAGCAGAGTAAAGATTCAGCTAGCAGAACTGGACGTGTGAGGCATGGTCAGGGAAAAACACCAACACGTGCTGGCTGTGGATGCAGGGAACACATGTCATAGGAATATGCCCTTAGCCTGCCCAGTGTGGCCTTCTTGGCTGGGCCCAAAAGGCTCAAAAGGCCATGCCACTGCTCCATCAGGCCAGCTGTTCTAATGACCGGAGCCGATGCACACAAACCCACTGACATAACCGAAGGCTGGTGTGCACACACCCGCTGGCAAGCCAGATTGGCTGTCCAACATTTCTGTGGGCACAAATGAGACTACACGACTAGCATGGTAGCGAGGGACACGTGAGAGGTGGTTTTGGCAGATGCACTTCAGACACAAAAGGCAGACCCATCAGCAGGGCACCGGTTCCCGAGTGACACAGCTTTGCCCCTCCTCCAGTGGAAGTGCACCCGTGACTCAGCCTGCCGCTGTACTGGGCATTCCGCTGCCTCTCCCACCACAGCCACTTTATTCACGAGCCAGGTGAGCAGAGAGGAAGTGTGCGGGAAGCAGGGACAGCCAGTGAAAAAGGATTTATACACTGGTTGTTTCTTCCCCCATTATAAAAATCCTCCTGTTGTGAGGCTCTGCTTCGTTCAGCGAGCATGCTGTGAAACACAGGTACGTTCTGTGCTCACCCAGATGTGGCCGTCCTCGTGCCTCTTTCTCCTGACCTTCTTTGCTGTCAGTTTTCCTCATGAGTTCCTCCCATGTCCTTGTTACTCATACTCTGGATAATTAGAGAGGCACAAATATTTCTCCTTCTAGGAAACAGGCTCCAGTGTACTCTGCAGAGCTGTCCACAAGCCGAGCCCGAGTTGTTCCTGCCTCAGTCTGCTGGACCTCAGGCCCTCACTAGTGAGATGGTGGATTGCTGGCCTTGTCAGGTGACAGAACTGTTCCTGAATGCTTGCTAACAGCCATCACGGGCTGTCTAGTACACACTGACACACAGACCAGGTGTGGGGGATGTGCTGTCTGACGACGGCCACTTCTTATTACAGGGTATGTTGTAATTACAGTTGCACGTGGTTCTATTGCCTTCCAAGGATTACTGTAAACAAGAAACTCAAGCTTCTCAAGAGCAACTTGGAGGATGTTGGCAAGATGTAGCTCCTTTTTGGAAGCGATCCCGAGACATACAACAAACCAGTAACACTTTGAAATGTAGTAAAACAAATTCCTTTTAGTATTTCTTCAAATTTACAAGCTCTTAGTTAACATGCAAGGAAGGAGGAGAGGCCTGGACAGTACCTATCTGGTCAGGGAGGTATGCTGCAGTTTCAGATGGAGGTGATGACCTACTCGGTGAGTTATTCCGAGGTATCCCAATCTATCTGAATCTTTTTCCCTCTGTCCCAGAGTTATACGGTTGCAACGCACATCTAGTTGTAGCAACAAACTTTGCTGCCTCGGAGCTTCTCAGCTGTAAAGCACGGAAAGGAGCACATTTAGTATCCTCAGCCTGAATAGTTCATGGCATCAGATTATTGGTTTTGCTTGTTTGCTGGACTGGGCCGCTGCGCCTACAGCCAAAGTCCCCTCTGCAGGCATGGGGTGGCACAGGACGTGCTTACTGCCAGCTTTTGGAGGGCATCTTCTGCTTCCATGCCCTGTGGTCCTGGCCACGCTGCATGGGAGAAGCAGCACAGACTATGTCAGCATGCCACAGCCCACAAACACACGCTCTTGACAGTTTGATTCCACTCACTTTCAAAACAAGAATTGTAATCATATAAAAATATCTTCAAAAGGTAATCCATAGTCACTCAGTACGTTCTGATACAACTCTTACTGAACAAAACACCTTGAATAATCCCTTTAATTTTACTAACTACACCCAGACTCCTAGTGTCTCCGAGCCTGAATATAAATTCTGCATGTCTAAGTTGAGGAATAAATACCCAACCTACATGAGTTCAGCGATGCATCCCCATCATTTTAAAGGTCCCTCCAAGAAGGAAAGCACCCACAGGCTTCATTTTTGGCAATTTAAAGTCAATATGCTTAGGAGGGGCCGAGGACATAGCCCAGTGCACAGCAAGTGTGAGGCCCTGAGTTTGAGTCCCAAATTCTAAAAAATTATGAAAACCTTGTGCTTGTCCTGAACGCGTACTCACGGTTTATGTCATTATGCTCTAAACAATGTGGTGTGACCATGATTTATATAGCATCTACAGAATATTAGGTGTTATAGGTGATCCAGAGATTATGGGCAGCATGCAGAATGTGCATGCTAAAGCCAGATGTTATGGCATTGTACAGAAGGAACTCGAGCACCCTTGGGTTTTGACATCCACAGGAGTCATAAGCCTTTCTCCCTGAATACTGAGGGCTCTGCTTGCTGCTCATTAACCCACAAAAAGGAACTCATACTCAATGGAATTGCAGAGAATATCTCCTTATGTGAGCATCTTTTGGGGGGGCTACTGGGAACTGAACTTAGGACCTTCCCTTTGCAGGCAGGTGCTGTGCCACTGAGCTATGTTCCCAGCCCTGAGCACCTTCTTTGGAGCAAAATATTAATTACAGCAAAGTATCCTTTTCTGACTCCCTCTGTGATCATCTCCCTCAGTTAAGGCCTCACTTAAAATATGGATACAAATGCCTTGCAGTTCACCCCATCTGCTGTCTTAGCTGAGACAAGAGCAAGAGAAGTCTGTTCCTTTTTGTTCCAGTCCCCAAGAGGAACGGCTCTCAAGTTGTGGGCCCAGGATGCCCTGGGAACTGGGCAGATGAACCAATTTTCTATCCCTACCCTGCGTCCACTGAATCAGAAACTGATTTCTGGGCTGGAGCCCAGAAACCCATGTATGATGGAGCTCCTAGGGGGCTCCAAGGCAGGCAGAGGTTGAGAACCACAACCCGAGACCCACTGGTTCACACTTGCGGGTCAGCTTTTGAATCCATTGTCCTTTGATTCCAAAAAGAAGAAGACAGGGTGATGTGCATGGCTGGGGAAGCAGGCCAATTTCAGCTGAGACCAGTGGAACTGGAAATGTCCTCCAAAAGGTGGGAGGTGAGCTACAAGGAGGGGTGGCAGGAGTCAGGGGGAACTATCCCCTGGAACACACATGGCCACGATGCCCTTTCACCTCCCAGGGATTCCCACCAATCTCAGCCTTACCTGGATGGTCTTAGGATGGAGTTGCAGCACTCGCCCTCTTCTCTCTTGGTTAAGGGCTATGAAGTCATGGCAGCTCCCTAAAGACCCCACACGCGTGGTCTGCAGGATGTTCAGGGTCTCACTACTAGATTGGACTCGTAGTGATCCGCCTGTTTACAGCCTCCCAAGAGCTGGCATTACAGGCAAACACCACCACACCCAATGTCAATTGCAGTCTCAGCGTGGCAGGGCGAGGGGGGCACAGGGCTGACATGGCAGCCTGAGTGGATTCTAAGCATTTCCCTTTCGTGGCCATTTCAGTATTGGGGAAGATCTAAGAATTTCAGGGTATGGGGCCCAGGGAGGGTGGTGAACACCAGCAGACATGCTGCCGTGTGCTTAGGAGCCCCTCCTTCTGTTGTTACACTCAGCAGCAACAGCCACTGATCTGTCCATCACACCTGATGAGGACACTTCCAAGGGACAGCACCTAGGGCTATTCCAAAAAGTCTCGAGAATGGTGGCACAGGTGTGTACAAAGCGAGAGAGAGGATTTCAAGGGAGGTTAACTCAATGCATCTTTTACTGCAGTAGCTTTTTAAACATGTGTTGTATATTTGAACACTGCATACACCATGTACAGCTTCTGCTTGGCAAGGTATACCTCAGTCTTGGTGGACCTTGAGCTCAGAGCCATACACGAGCACAGGGTCCTGTGCGCATCAGTTCCTCATTGTTCTCGGGCACAATTCCTTTGCTTGCTGCAGCTGGCTGCTGGGCAGTCTGAATATCTCACCTGCTGGTTTTGGTACAATGGCCTTAGGTTGCCGAACATTAAATTCTTAACCTAACTCTAACCCATGCTTTACGTAACAGTTATGGCCCCAAGTCTGTGTGCAGATCTCTACACGTTAATTTGCTGTCAGCCAACATGGCATTATAGATACAAGTTATCTGCCCAATATGATAAGAAATATGCTCTGTCTATATGATAGGACATATGTGACATTTGAAGAGCCCGTAGTGACCTTTTGGCCTCACATGCATACGCTGAGATTTCATGTGACCTCTGAGTTCAGGGTTCACCCTCAGAATGCGTGACTCAGGGGTGCAGGGTGCACCCTCTGGGGTGGCACAGTGCAGCCTAACGAAGGTCCGCACTTCACGGCACTCCAGCCGCAAGAGCTCAGAACTTAAATCAATGTTTTACTAAATATGAAGTCTTAAGTTGCACATACAAGAACTTCTGAAAACCAACTCACACGCTACCCTCTAATACTGAAGAAAAGCAGAGGTGAGCAAGAACTGAAAACCTAGTTTTGCAGGGAATTCTGGGTACAAAGAGAGAAGTTTCGGGAAGAGAGAATGGGGGTGGAGAAGAAAACAGAAAAGTGAAGACTGCAGATTTCAAAGGGAAGTTTGGTGACTTTCCATGGCTGCGACGTTTTCGCTGTGTCGTATTTATAGACAGTCAAGAGAGTCTCTCTTTTTCATGTGTGGGTTCCAATTAAAATCTGGCAGCAGTTCCTCAGCCAAGCAGACAGGGCTGAAGCTGTTTGCACGGCAGAGAGCTCCTGCAACCTGGAGACAGCTCACGCATGGAAAATAAACACTTGGAGGTCTTTGTTGACCAGGTAAGCTGTGAAAGGCCTCGGCAGAGGGCGCAGCTTCCCGAGAGCCTTTGCGGTGCTTCCCTCTGCTGGCTTCTCAGTGTGTGGCCCAAGCAGCAAGTCCTACCCCAATGCTAAGTTTTTTCCCTATTGAGACAAAATATACTTGGAGCAGAAGAAGAATTTTCTCCATGCTTCTCACAGCTCCATGGTTCCTGGCAACATCACAGAACTGAGACAACAGAACGCGATGCTTTCTGAAGATAAAGATGCAGGGGTCCTTCAGTGGCTTTTAAGAAATAATAGGGCCGCCAAATAGCTTAGCAGATTAAAGCACCTGCAAGCAGGCCCGGGGACCTGGGGTTGCATCCTCAGGCTTGCCCTCCTGGCCCTGCCCCCTGGGTGCACTGAGACAGCAGTTGAGACCAGGTGTGGTGGCGTGTGCCTGTCATGCCAGCTCTTGGGCGGCTGTAAACAGGGGGATCACTACAAGTCTGATCTAGTCGGGAGACCCTGAACATCCTGTAGACCTTTCCCTAAAATAATACATACTTACATACATACGTACATACATATATATACATACATAGAAACAATAGTGTCAGCACCACACAGCCTGCCCGCTGGCAAGGCTGGGCCGTTGCACTCAAGTGTAGATGCTACTTTCTCACCAGAACCACTCCTGGCTCTGGGAGGCAGTGAGATTCCCTGCTATTCTGCATCGATTGCTGTGTCTCAGGCATTTGGGGGAAAGGAGCAAAGAAGCATAAGAAAAATCTGAGAATTGGTCATGGATGGTGAGAGACGACTGTCTAAATAACAAAGGCCATTCCAGGAAACACCACTCCTACAGCAGGGCCCCTAGCCGTGTGGCTGAGCAGTTTCACCCCTGTGAACAAAAAGGAAGTAACTCAAAGCTCAGCAACCCCAAGGTGCCTCCTCCCTCTCTGTCTGGAGCTCACCCTCCTTGTGCAGAGCAGGCCCATGGGCGTGACTGGGGAAGAAAGCACCCGCGGAGAGGCTGCGGGTGCGGAGAGGCTGCGGGTGCTGAGGGAGAGCCTCCGCGCTCCGTGACAGCTGCCCGAGGCCCTGCAGCCGGTGTGGGAGTCCAGGCACACACTGGCTGGCCGGGGACTTGTCACTGCACCAAAATGCATTAGACCAGAGGAGGACCCTCGTTTATACAAGCAGGTTTGAGTCGGGGTGGTGCTGAAGAAGCAAATGCTGATCCAAGAACCATAGAATACATTAAAAAAAAAAAAAAAACCGCAAAAATCAACACTTGATCCACACAGGTGGTTCTCAACCAGGAATAGTGTTCGGTTCTGTGGGACATTTGCCAACATCTAGAGACCAGTTTTAGTCATTACAGCAGGCTGTGCGTGTGTACATGCGCGCCTACCACCTTGTTTCTGTCACTGGCAACTGAAGGACCGAGGTTAAGCGCGATGCTAGAGCCCTTGGTACCCCAGGGGAAGCTCGCCCTTCAGGGAATTGCTTAGCCCCAAATGCCAGTGTCCCGCGTGGGCAGTGCTGTGAGAGGTTCAACTCACCCACGGGCGTGCAGTTGTGCCCACAGAGAAGGGGCCCTTTACCTCATTAGGACCTGCGGTGACCAGGGGTCGGGTGAGGTCAAGTGCAAGGCCGGAGCTGAGTGGTCAGGGATCCCAGGATCGCTGTCCTGGACCCGCCTCCCGGAAGAACCTGGTAAGGGATCAGGCGACGCTGGAAAGGCCCAGCTGTGGCGCTCCAGGGCGGCTGACCGAAGCCGCTCAGGTCTCTGGGGTCTCCGATGTCAGGTGTCAGCAAGAGAAACGCGGGGATCCCAGGGGCAGGTCACTGCTCCGCACGGAGCTTCTCGGCCCAAAGGTGATTTCTCAGGGTACTCCCAACGCGCCCCAGCACTGCACCGACCCTGCGGGGCCACCGCTCTCCTAGGGAACCCCCGCGACCACGAGTGGGCCCGTGATGGAGGGGAAAGGGCGCGGGTCACAGCGCAGAGCGGGATCGGGACCCCAGAGGCCGCGCCTGTCCCGCTGGGGCCCCTCGAGCCCCTCTGCAAGCAAACCGCGGCAGCGAGGCCAGGCGGGCGCAGGATAGGAGGTGGCACCGAGCAGGGCGCCTCGCTAGCCGCGCTGCGGTCTGAGCCGCCGCCCCCGGGACTCCCGGGACCTGCACCCGCACCCGGCGGCCGGGAGGCAGCGAGCCCGCTGAACGCTCCGCCTACGAAAGCCAGGGATCCGGAGCTCACCCTGTGGCATCCACAAGAGGTCCCTGGCGCCCCCTGGTGTCCACTTGAGCGTGGTGCAGCCGCTCAGCCGGCCCAGAAGGCGGGAAACAGGAAGACCTGATCCTGGGGTGCTGCAAACAGAACCTTCCCGACCCCGGCGCTGGCGAGCCAGCAAGCGTGAACCTGGGCATCAATGGTGCTGTTTTACAGAAGTGGGCGCAGACTATGGGTGCTGTCTGCGGACCTTGCACTTCCACCTAGATGCGAATTCATGCGGACGTGTTGAATCGCTTGCCATTCTCATTGCTTGTCAAACTGAACGGTATTTCACGGTAAGTAGTGGTGAATACACAGATTCACTGGCACTAGTGTAAGCGGAGTTATGTTAAGTATTGGACATGGATAATCTCACCTTACATTCACAACAGCTCTTATTAAAATAATTCCTATCTTATAGCTGAGGAGACTGATGTATGTTATAGAGATTTGATGGCCTCCGCAAGGGGTGGAGCTGAAGCAAGCATCAACATCTTACTCTGCCTTGTGAGGAGCATCAAGTCTGTCTCCTATGACTGTCCTACTTGTTCTTACCTCTGTGTGGCACAAGTCTCTCTGTCTCTCTGTCTCTGTCTCTGTCTCTGTCTCTCTCTCTCTCTCTCTCTCTCTCTCTCTCACACACACACACACACATACACACATACACACACAAGTGGTCATAAGTTTGTTTCCTTCTCCTTGCAGTAGACCTTTGGATGAAGCCATGAATCGAGTTGTGTGTATTTTAGTGGCTTTGCGTTTATGAGCAAAGTTTTCTCCCGGTGCTGCATCTCAGTGGCTCTGAGCAGGGACCTTGCCCTGCCAGGCAGCACTGTGCCCTGTGCTCATGAGCTGCATCCCCTGCCCACCTAGGAGTGATGTACAGGATAGAGGGATGAATGTCAATTACATGCAAAAGTCATTATGATACCATTTAATGATTTGGGGGTTCTTGGATTTTGTCAGCCCTGGGGGTTCCCAGAACCTGTTCCCCCATGGATCCCAGGGATGCTCAGGGTGTGTTTGCATAATCTCTCATTGAAACAGAAGCTCTTTAAGAGTTAAGAACTTTTCAAGAGAATAAAGGATTGTCCAGATTAAACGCCGAGAACTGCCACTCTATGGGAGGTGCCTAAGCTCTTTGGGTGGGTGGGGGAGCACCCAGCCGTCACTCACCTCCATCCTTGGGGTCATGGATTCTTGCATTTTCCTTCCCTTTCCTTGTGTCATAGGAAGTAAAATGAGGGAAGGAAGCCAGGAAGATAAAAGTCACAGCAAAGGAAATAGGAAACAGACATGAAGGAGAAAGCCCATGCCGAATGCAGCTTTGGAAAAAGGTGAGTAACACAGGTAAGACTGAGAAGCTTAGTCAGGAAGATGGAACCTGAGGTGAGGGAGACCTTCCTGCAGACACGGTGGGCCTCAGACAGATAAGAATGTGCTGTGGTCAGCTTAAGATGTGTGTGCAATGGAGTACTGTATTTCTAAAATACAACCTAGCATGTTAATGGAAGAAGAAATAGAAGGAACAACTGATGCTCTTACAGTCATGCACTGAATCAGTCCTCAGAAACTTCCTGATAAAGAAAATATCACAAAGGCCCGTCTGGCTTTATAAGAAATTCAAGGAACAGTGAATTCCGAACTTACACAGCCTTACCTGGAGAATAGAGAGAGTGGAATAGTCTCAATAAAGCAAGCAAAAACTTTAAATAAAATAGCAAAGTGACTCACACAGAACTCCAAAAAAGGTAACAGACCATGACCTAGAGGAGTTCACCTCAGGAATAAGGACAATTTATTAAAATTATGTTAGCAGTTTAAAGGGGGAAATCACACTATCATCTCAACAGGGAGAGAAAAAAAGTGATTAGTAAAACTCCCTTTCCATGACAAAAACTTATTCAAGTGCGCTGTAACCTCATAAAGGACTTTCAAAACAATCGCTGTAACAGGACTCATTCTTTTTTTAAATTTTTGGCACAGGGCTAGCCAGATAGCTCAGTGGACGAAAGCGCCTGCTTAGGTGGAGCACCGCTGCTGGGATCCAACTCGCGGTGTGCAGTGCCGGCCCTGCCCAGGGGAACACTGAGAAGGTGGCTGAAACTGAGCATGGAGGCCCATGCCTATAATCCCAGCACTTGGGAGGTTGAACACAGACAAATCACTATGAGTCCAGTCTATGTAGTGAGACCCTGTAGACCTTGTACTAAGTACAAAAGATAATGATAAAAATAATAAATAAATTTTTGACACAGAGTCTTGCTGTGCAGTTCAGACTCGTAGTGATTCTCCTGTCTCAGCCTCCCTGGAGACGGGATTACAGGTGTGCATGGGCCAACATGGCATGTGGTACTGGGGAAGGAACTCAGGACCTTGACCTTACCAGGCAGGTGCTTCAACTGGTGGGCTATCTCCCCAGCCACAGACCTCATTCTTAACAAGGGCATCTTGACGATTCCTTTTAAAATCAGTGCAAAACAAAGAACGTGATTGCCACGCTCTGTGCTCTACAGGATGACACATAAGAAACATGTATTAGTTTGGGAAAGAAAATAGGCAAGCCATTGTGCATGATGGCTGTGTCAAACAAGATCTAAATAATCATCTCCAGAAGCGGTTGACATGAATAAACAAGGTTTTCAGATATTGAACTTTTTTTCTACATACAAGCAATAACCAGTTTGACATAATAAAGTTAGAGTGCTCTAGTCTCTTTAAAATGTTAATATTCACTTTTTGGCATTTTGGAGTTTCATTTGATATTGAGATTTTGAAAAATATATCCTGATTTTCTCTATACTTTCTGGATCTGATATTCTCTTCCCAGATTCTATCTCTGAGTTTTAGCTCTTCTGAAACCTCTGGTAGGACAAATCTCATTTATTTTATCTCAGCCTTCCCTAGGTTGTGGCAATCATATCTAACATCACTGTGCCTGACCATGCCTGCCCAAGACTTGGGGCCTGGAGCTCCTGCCCTCCACAGAGAATGCCTAGCAGGAGAACATAACATCACCAACGTGTCAGTGGTGGGCCCAGGCTTTTGCCCATGGGTCTTTGGGATAGGCCTCCCACCCCCAAGAACACCTCAGCGTTCTGGGTCTGCAGTACCAAAGCCCCTTTTTCCCAAAGTTGAGTTTTCCTTACTTGGAGTCCGTGCTTTACTTCCTGGTTTGGCCCTTGCTCCCCTCCCAGGTTGCCTGTGAGCTGGGTTGTGCTTATTACACTCTGCCAATTCTGAGCTAGCTAAGTCCATACCCCACCCACACTTCCTGAGGTCCAGCTGCCCATAGTCTAGACATCTGCTTCTAATGAATGGCAGGGATTTTAAGTTCAGAAAACAGAGTTTCTGCGTCAGGTGGCTACCTAGAATCCAGTCTTGGACAGTTGAGAAATTCGTGAATAGCTACTCAAAGAACTGACCCCTGGGATTGGTGGCTGCCGACTTACACTGATGTCTGGAATCAGCATTTTAAAAGTTAGAATTAGGGCCACATCACCCAAACCTGTTTTGACACAGCTGCCATTTCAGATCCAAATGACAGAATTTGGTTCAAAAGAAGCAACACACACACTGGAGTTCTTCCTAGAGGCTGTGCCCAGGCTGCTCGCGACACTGTTTCCCAGGGAGCAGAGCCCTTCTGTAAGCTCACATCAATCCACTCAGGGAGAGATCTTTGGGCTCTGGGACTCTGCTCTCTTCCTCTCTCCCTCCCCACCTCTCCTTTGCTAGATGGCAAAATTATATGCAGATCTTAATCTAAAATACTCAAAGAGAACAAGCCACTAAGAACAGAAAGCATTCTTATCTAAGAATCTGAGGTCTCCGAAGTTCCTAAGACAATAAACAACATGTCTTTTCATTAGGCACCAAGACAGTTTTGTATTGTCATCTCTTCTAGAATAAGTCATCCATCTGATGGCCTTGTGAGTATGTGTGCCTTTCTAGTTGTGGTGTTTCTAGAATGAATTATTGCATAAACTTCTATTGATAAGTCCTGTAGAGAATGCAGAACTCATTTTCAGGTGGAAAATTAAAAGAAGCAAGAAGAAGAAGAAACAAGAAGAAGAAAAGAAAGAAGAAAGGGAAGGGAAAAGGGAAGAAGAAAAAGAGGAGGAAGAGGAAGAGGAAGAAGAAAAGAAAGAGGAAGAAGACAACTACATTGGATGCTTATGATTCCAACCAGTGGTAAAAGCACTTCTTTCACTTTTGTATAACAATATTTTCACCCTTTTCTTTCCATCTTATATGCAAAGTAATTGCCCTCTGAGACAGTTTGAGGCCTATGAGAATGTTCCATGACTCTTACCATAATGGCCTCTGCCTTTTCTCTTCAGTTATCTACTAAGTAGAGCACATCTGCCAGGAAACACCAGCGGAGGAAGGCTTCAGTAAGTATTCAGTTCTGGGTTCTGCCTTTGCAAGTGCTTGTCCTAAACAGAAATCCTCACATGGAGAAAATGCACGGGAGGGCACCTAGAGCTTGGTGAGCTGTCCGCAGGTCTGAGCAAAGAGCAGCCCGTGGTGTGGTGGGGGTCCGTGCAGCATGGCCCCTGCTGCTGCCCCAGGGGGCCATGATGGTGGCACTGCTGCTAAATAGTCATTTACTTGAACCCTTGGGGCAGTGCATTTGCTCAGTATAAACAATCTCTGAGATGCGCAAAATGTGCCTCTGTCCAACTGCTAATAATTCAAAATGAGAGAAAAAATGTGATATGAGCATCATGTTGCTTTTTTTTCAAAGAAAAAAGGTGATATGAGCTTCATATTGCTTTTTTTCAAAATCTGTTCCTTTGCATTTACATATGTAATTGGAAATATAGATTTTCTATCTATTTTACATCACTTTAGAAATTTCCCTTTCCATGATTTTATTTTATTTTATTTTATCAGGACCGGGGTTCAAACTCACAACCTTGCACTTGCCAGACAGGCACTGTGCCCCAGAGCTATCTCCCCAGACCCCTTTTCTATGATTTTAAACCCCTTCATTTGGTTTTTCTTGGACTGCCCTCCGGTGGCCCAGATATGGGCTGGCTCTGGTTTGCAAGTGTCACTGTGCTAAAGGTTTTTCACTAAGCAGATTTTGTTTTTGTAATGACAAATGTTCATGTGGAACTCTTACCAGGTTCTTCTTCCTGGTGCATCGCGCATTTGCTAACTCACAGATCCTTTTCGACCCCCAGTTCTCCTAACTTCCAGTCCTTCTTGTGTACATTCGCACCTTTTCCGTATCACTTTCTATTCTCTATTACCATTTTACATTACAGTTAAAACATTTCCTATGTTCCTTAATAGTTATGAGTTTTGGGAAAGTTAATGTTAATGTTTAATTACCAAGGAGAAAATTTTAAGACTACAGGAAAAGTTGATGACTTGCACACGCCGTGTGTAGTTTTAATGAACACTCTTCCTGACCTCAGAAGGCAGTACTGCCACTGATCTCTTAGACCGCAAAACAGGTGGACCTGAATGGGTGAGCCATGGCGTGTCTCACATTGTTGTATTTTGCTGTGAACAACCATGGCCTGGTTTTCTGTAGTCTGTGATTAACACCTTCTGAAATCCCAGCCGTCCATTCATTTTATTTATTGTATTGCTTCAAATAAACGGAGCCAATTTCCCTGAGACGTGTCACCCAGATGGTTTTCCACAAAGAGGCCTCTCTCTGCTCCGCGCCCAGCCAGCTCTGCTCGCACCTCTGGCCTGCCTGCCTCCCTCCCAGCAGCTCCACTAGCCTTGGAAGCATCCTCCCTGCTCACTGATGACATATAATTTATGTTGATTCCTCTCTTCCCAAATCACCATCTGTGAGCCTAGCTTCTGTGACTCCTCATCCTGCGCCTTCACCGCACTCGCTTGGACCAGCAGGAAGGAGCGCAGGTACCGGCCTGGAACAGGGCCTCTCGGCTCGCAGCGAGGGTCTCCCGGGTGGAGCCGCCTCATCAGCAGTCTTGGCGGTGGGGATATCTCCATGGGCTTTTCATTCTCCGATGCAAGCAAAATCCCTGCGAGCCTCACTAATTTCTCTGGCTCTGGGACAAGATGAAGAAATTGTCTGACACATGAGCTGCCCGAGGAATCTGCCCACCTGGAATACGGGGAGCGGAGGTGCTGCGGGCCCTGTGGGGCACAGCCGGGCGCAGCCTTCACAGCCAGGACCCAGACTGTGCTGCCTCTTCAGCCTGGGGCCCAAATGAGTTTTGCCGAAGTTGTCACCCCAAAGGGCCTGTCTTACCATTCTTTGTAGACATTAGAGCACGTCTTTCTGTAGGTTTGGAATGTAAAAAAAGTTAGTTAATTCTAATGAGGAAGGAGACCAGTCTTTAATTAATAAGAACATTAGAGCATGATAATAATCTTCATGAGGATGGACTGAAATTAAGCATGTTAATCAGCGTTCTACACGTGCTCTCTACACAAGATTTCCAAATCTTGACATAACTGACACTTGGGGCCACTTAATTCTTTGCTCTGGGAAGCACCATGTGGGGTGTGGGGCATTTCTCAGCCTCCCTGGCCTCTGCCTCCTGGATGTCAGAGGTACCCAAAGCCCAGGTTGTGACACACAAGACTCTCTCCAGACCCTGTCCTATGTCCCTAGGAAGTGAAATTGCGCTCCTGTATTAAGAATCATTATCATTATAGATAAATGCTAACAAAGGAAAAAATATTCAAATATGAGTGATCGTTCAGCGGTCCAAGCAGTTTTAACTTTCAGTGACTTCAACGTAAAAGAAATGAAGTAGGAATTCCAATATGCAAGAAAGCATGAAGCTCCAGGAACACGGGCATATTTTGTACAGAAATCAGGATGTCAATTGTGACCATGGGCTCTGCACATCACTCCACAAAACCTGGGTGGGACCTGTACACAAGACTCGCTGGCCAAATGTTCCACAGAGGTGATTCTAATTGCATATTTCTTTCCTTACTGGAAACCAGGGGCCTGAGGAAACCTGCGATGGATACCACTGCTGGTAACTGCCTTTAGCACCACTGATCTAAGTAATAAGAGGAGGAAAAATTCCAACCATGGGCCACATAGACACCAGGGCTTGTTGCAGCTGCTTTTTCTCATTGCTGAGACAAAACACCTGACATCCAAAGTCAAAGGAGTGAAGGTTTTTCAGTAACACACACTTCGTAGAGGCGTCTGCTGGCTGTCTCCAAGGAAGGGTGGCACAGCAGAGGGGTATGCCGAGGAGAGACAGCTCTCTGCAGGCCAGATGCAGCAAGGCAGTGAGCTGCAGAGTGGAGAAGCAGCGAGCCACAAGCGGGAACAGCAGCAGCCCTGTCTCTCCCTCCATCAGAGCATCACATCGTGAATCAATCCCAGCATCACACAGGGCAGATCCAGCCACCTGCGCGAAGCTCCCCCAGTGATGGCATGAGGCTTAGATACAAGTCAGATGACTCTTGGCAGTGGGCCTTCTGAATATTCCCCTGCTGAAGGATTTCTCTCCACTGGAAATTCAAACATTTCCTGCAAGCTTAGTTCCTATGTTCAAAGCATCCAACCAATTCTGTATTTGGTATCTCGCTGTCCTCAGCACAACCCAAAGCAATCAGGGGATTGTGCAGCTTTAGCTCTAGGCCATCTTCTCCATGGGGAATGCCAGGACCGTGCTGAGACTCCATCAGAACCATTCCTTCATTTTCTGCAGTTGGGTATACTGTGAGTTCACTTATACTCCTAAAGTATGAAAACTTGTAAAATAAATATCCATTACAGCATAATGAATTCTGAGATAAGAGTTTAAGTTAAGCCCAAACTCTTGTATTATAGCATTGTACTGTAGGCAGACTATACTGCTTCCACCACTTAAAAAGAATCCCTGGCTCTGTAATTTGGAGCTGATAGAATCCATCAAGCCCATGGTGATTGGTAGCAACCATTTCCTAATAGTCAGTAAGAACACAAATGAGCAGACTTTGCTGAGCCTAATTTCTGTATCTATAAAAATAGATGATAACTGTGATAAAAACAGTTTTCCAGGTTTGCTATGAGGGTTAAGTGAGTGTCTTAGTGACTTTTTACTCATTGGTGGGACAAATACCTGACACTCAAAATGAAGGAAGGAAAGGTTTATTTGGCTCACAGTTTGTGGAGGTTTCAGTTCATACTCCTCTGGCTCCAAGGCGGCAGAAAATAAGACCAGAGGAGGACCAACAGCTGTGGCATCCTCAAGCCTCTCTTCCAAATTCTGTGCCAGTGCAGAGCTCCTCCAAATTGGCTCAGCTATGAAGATCAAACTCCTCCAAAGATGAGGACTTCTCCAAGGAAGCAGCCAGGGCAGGCCCTCTGCATCAACTACTGCAATGAGCTACTAGATGTAAAACACGTGGCTGAGGTCTGGCTCCCCACAGCGTGAGCTCAGGACAGCTTAGCTGCCAGCATTTTATTATTTAATTATGTAGTATGCGTCATTGCCACTGAGGCCACCGATGATGTCCATTTCTGCACCCGACACTGCAGAGAGGTTACATCTTGCTCTGGTTTGGGCACGGAGCAGGTATATCTACCTCCCCAGAGTTCTCTGCTCAAAGCTGGGTCTCCAGGGTGGGGATACTGAGAGCTGGTGGGGACCCAAAGAGGTGAGGCTCCAGGGGTAGTAATTACATCATCAAAGTGCCATGCTCAGAAGAAGTTAATGTAGTTCTCAGGAGACACTAGTTAGCCATGCAGAGAAGGCTGCTATAGGAGCAGGCCTGGGCCTGCTTAGCTCCTGGGCCTCCTTTCTTGCCAGATGATTTTCCCTTCTCACATACACTTCTGCTCTGATGCCACTGGTCATGTGGGGACCACACTCTTGCATCTCAAAACTGTGGGCTCTAGCCCTTTTTTCCTTATACATTTCTTGGTCTTGGATGCTTTGTTGTTGCAATGGAAAGCAGACTAATACACCTGTCAGAGTAGAACTAGGGAAATCCATACTCAAATAAACCACAAAATTTTAAATCCTTCATAGTTAGACTTTCTAGAAACAACAAAAGATATTTGAAATGCTTGGTAAAAGAGATGTTCGTGGAGCCAAAAGTCACTGCAATTTTTCAAGGAACTTGGAACCCACATCCAGAATCCTAGCTTTAAAGGTCAGAATATTCAGTCATGTTACGATTGAAGATATTACTTCTGAATGAACGTGGTCCTTCCTCTCCCTTAAACAGAGAGATACTCTGTAAAAGTATAATTACTAAAAATATATCAATGTGCATATAAGTTCCTTGCTTCCTAGAACTGTGAGAAAATCCTTTGCTGTCTTTGGAGGGTAAGAGGCCCTAACCGAGCGCTACTGCTCACATCCAGATGTCCTCTCAAATTCTCATGCACTCATAAGCAGGGCCTGAGGGATGTGGCTGGAATGCAGTGTGTAACGCTGGGGTTGAGAGTATTTGATAACTGAGTTGGCCCAGGGACTGGCTTACCATAGCCCTGTGTGTGATGGGAAGCTCTCGTTGGGTGGAGTGGCAGCAACCAATAGCCTTGTAGCCTGGATGGGATAAAAAGTAAGGGGAGGCTTGCTGCTGCATGCTGCTGCGTGCTGCTGCCTGCTGCCTTCTATCCGCCCTGCCATGGACTGTTTCCCTCTGCAATGCCCCTCTGCCAGGCCCCCTGCCTCAGCACCAGGCAGCTATGCACTGAAGCCTCTACAGGCTGTGAGCCAAGAAACCTTTCCTCCTTTAATTTTGGGCATCAGGTATTTTGTCTCAGCAGCAAGTTAAGTAAGTGAGACAGAGAAGTATGTGGAAGATGTCCACTTTTGCCAAAGTGGATGCCTAGAAAAGGAAATTCCGATGTTTAACTTTTTGTGTTTGTTTTAAAAAACTTACTACAGAAAAGACCAGATGTCATCAAACATATTTTGAACAGAGCCAGCAAGACAGATCAGCAGAGTAAGCACCTGCTTAGGCAAGCACAGGTTTGATCTCTGGGCTGCATGCTATGCTGGTCCCACCCCTAGGTGGACATAGACAGCCACTGAGACTTGGCATGGTGGCACATACCTGTAATCCCAGCACTGGGGACGCTGGAAACAGGAGGATCACAACGAGTCCAAGCTGCATATTGAGGCCTTGCACCAAATACTTATTGACCATCTTGGTAATTAGAAAGGTGAGACAAGGAGTTATTCACTTGTAAACACCACCTGCCCATCCAAAGTAATCACCCACCATGTTTCTCTTCCTTCACTCTTTCCTCCGCCTTCAAATAAATTGTCTTCCCTTATTTAAGAAAGAAAGATAAAACGGAAATAGAAGAGTTCCCATCTATTAATCCAAAAGACATAGGCAAATTCCACTTCAGAGTGTACCATCATTAGGAACTCAATAGAAACGGGATTGGAGCTCCGGGTTGGGATCTTTTTTGTTCTATGTCTTCAGATTAAAGTGTCATCCAGCGTTCAACTAGAAGTTTGCTGATTATCTTAGTGATAAAATAGGAAAGGAAGGAAGGAAGGAAGAAAGGAAGGAAAGAAGGAAGGAAGGAAGAAGACTTGAAGCCTTCAGTATTCTCTGGTGACCTAGAACAGGCAGCATCTCTTCCATCTCATGACCTCCAGGGAGCCGCGACTCGCTTGTCCAAAGGTGTCTCAGTGCCTCACGATTTGAAAACTACGCCGAGGCTCTCAGCTAGGAGAGTCCTGGCCAGCGGGGTTTCCAGCCGCTGAGCACAGGGCCCTTGCAGCACATGAGTGCTGCGCTCGGGGACTTTCGCGTGCACTGCAGACATGCGTTCTGAGAAACACAGCAAACTGGCTGCTTGGCAAAATGGGAGGTTTTTTGTTTTTGTTTTTAAACTGGTAAAAAGCTAGACATATGACAAAATTAAGCGAGATAAATTTCGGAAAGCCATAAGCTGGGTAGGAGAGGGGAGTCCCTAGCTGGGTGACTGTAGAGTGACAGGGCGCCCCCTGTAGGTGGCAGGAGCTGCCTCCTGAGGCCGCTCTGGCTCTCTGTCCCTCCCTTCACGTGATTGCCTCTGTTCATGTCTGTGTCCTGATTTCCTTCCTGATGAGTACACCAGGCACGTTGCATCAGGGTGCACCTCAGAGACGTTTATTGACCTCAATCAGCTCTTTAAGAACCTATCTTCAGATACAATTCATTTCTGAAGGGCTGGGGGTTCGCTAACGTGCATTCTGTGAGGACATGATTCAGGCCTTTAACATTAACTGGATCCTGGTCAGCTCTTAGTTGTTGCAGGTAGACTGGGGCACAGGGTCAGACTCGCTGGGGCCCGGGCCTGGAGCAACTTGCTCTCCTCCAGTTCCTCACCACTGGTCTCCACTGACGCTTTGGAG